>CM067322.1:29571544-29777610 GCA_034231615.1 Meghimatium bilineatum
TAGCTGTTCTTTATGAAAGGTTGTAACTACATTTGTTTCAGGAGATGATTCATTAGCACATTTGTAAGTAGCCGTATGATGATGATCTGACAGTCTTACTATTGACCAATCAGAACAATGATTCTGCAACATTCAACTCTCGGTAGATGATTTTCTAATATAACAAGACGTGGCTTTCGATAGAATTCCATCTGTATAATTGCGTTTCCTCTTTCTAATTCAACATTATATGACCACCAAGCATTAGGGCAAATGACACAAAACTTCAGAAATAAAAATGTAAATTTTAATACCAAAATAACGTTATTCAAAACGATTATTATGCCAACGTTGTGCTACCAATGCCAAACATGGACAACGACAGCACAAGACAAACTTAAACTAGTGACAGCTGAAATGGCATGCTTACGCAGAATCCTATGAATATCGCTACAAGAGGCAGAGTGAGATATGAGGACATTAGACAAAGAACCGGCACCGCCTCAATCTTGGAGTATATTAAGAGCCAACAAATAAAATTGTTTGCACACATCAACAGACTAGCACCCGACAGCATACCACAGCAAGCTATGTTACACAGATGCAGTGAAGGCAGACCTAGAGAACTACCTCGAAAACGATGGGCCACAGAAATAAAAGAGGCGACAAATTTCACAACATACTCAGCACACAAGAGGTCCATCTCCGGAAAACTCTTCTACCCTTGACGCTGAAAAAGTAGTAAAGGGATTATCGAATAGATAGATAGTTAGATTCATAGGACCAAATGAAAGACTGCCACTACACGCATTAAAATGGGTACCATATGGCAAAAAGAGGAAGAGCAAGAGAGACACTTCACACAACAGCGATCAGAGAAAGTAATACTATGGGTATTAACAACATGCAATCATTACATATCAATGGCATCACATTGGTAGAGTTGGAGAGCACTGGCTTCTGCCCTGTGTACCGTATTCGGTACTGAAAGAACACACACGCGCGCGCACGGACGTACACACACACATACGCAGAGCCGGATTTAGACTTGATAGGGCCCAAAGCTATTTGAGATATGGGGCCCTAAGTTTTTTTGAGATATGGGGCCGTTTATCGAATAAGATCATATATATATAGTATAATAAAAAATGTTTGGGGCTCCCAGAAATGTGGGGACCCTAAGATATAGCTTGTTTAGCTTATAGGTAAATCCGGCACGGCACATACGTATATATATATATATATATATATATATATATATATATATATATATATATATATATATATATATATTCCTAGATATATTTAGTTTCAGATGACCAGTCATATTAATTGCGTATCACATTTGGGAATAAGATAAGTTGCAACCCTAACCACGGACCTGGCTATCAATGTGTACGAAAAACTAGTACATGAGATGTGGGGAATTCAACGCTGTGGAGGACTTTGCAATTTCCTGAGAGAGCCCAGAATCAGACAAATATGTTACCCACGCATTATTGGAGAGCCATCCCAATGGTTCACAGAGGAATACATAGCTCGCTATGCCACCCATCCCAGTGACCATGATTCAGAGCCTGGTTGCTAAGGACAGAAAAGGATGCATAGCCTGAGAGTTTAAGGTCATAACTTCCACTCTGCATGTTGCGGAAAGGTTGACAAGCCTCAACACACTTAGAATTTGTCTCCTGTGTGTAGGGAACTCACTCTGTACATGACATGGCAACATTAAGAGCATGCGACCTTTATCAAAGTGCTACAAAATCCCTCCCTGTAACTCCTTAACAGGTTTATGCAGTACTTAACATCAAGTTGACAGTGTGAAGCACTCTTAAGACACTTAACACCATTGAAAGTTGGAGTCTTTTGAGTATGAAACAAAACTCTAGAAGAAGTTAACCCTTTTCATTTAGAAAGTAAGTTAATTCTGTTGAAACTTTCCCCCTGTACTTAGAAAGTAAGTTAATTGTGGAGTAACTTTCCCTCTGTACTTAGAAATGGTAATCAATAGAAGGTGGTACTGCTAGTAGAACATAATGGAAAATAATACTCACGTGAAAGACAGGTAATCAAGTCCTACTGAATGACGACTAAAACACTACACACTATCACTAACGGATGTTAATATGGTACATATAAACAAAACAAAACACAGAATATAATCTACAAATGACAATACACAGAACAAAGTCGACGTTTCGGACCAATAGGCCTTTTTCAAGATACGGACATAACAAACAAACATAAAACAAAAAAATTAACAAAAACCATTTATTTAATTTAAAAATTTTTTTTTAATGTTTGTATGTTATGTCCGTATCTTGAAAAAGGCCTATTGGTCCGAAACGTCGACTTTGTTCTGTGTATTGTCATTTGTAGATTATATTCTGTGTTTTGTTTTGTTATATGTACCATATTAACATCCGTTAGTGATAGTGTGTAGTGTTTTAGTCGTCATTCAGTAGGACTTGATTACCTGTCTTTCACGTGAGTATTATTTTCCTCTGTACTTAGAAAGTAAGTTAATTGTGGAAAAACTAACCCATTGTACTTAGATAGTAAATTAATTCTGGAGTAACTTTTCCACTGTACCTAGAAAGCAAGTTAATTTTGGAAAAAACTAAACAATTTTCACGTAGAAATAAGTTAATTATGGAAAAACAACCTATTTTACTTTGAAAGAAAGTTAATTCGTAATTAAACTGGAAATCGAAATCGAACACTTCAGATTGGTTGTGCTATCATATTATTTGCGGCATTTATCACACTGTTACAAAATCATATTGTGCTATCATATTATTTGCGGCATTTATCACACTGTTACAAAATCACTCTCTGCAACACCTTAATGGGAAAAATTGTAGTATATGATAGTAGTGTGACCATATTATTTCAAATTTTCTTTTCTTTGAAATATTCTAGTGTTTGAAGTCTTCAGTTTTCTTGTTATTCCTTTTGATGTTTTTCAGGTATTTAAACAATATGCACACACACAAAAACCACGTATAGACCGCATTAATTATTGAGTTAACGAATTTTAAAATTTTACAGTTGATATAATTCCTAATACAGTACAAGTAGACGCCCCCAAATAGTCGACGAGTTATTTCTCTTTTCTATGCTTGTAAATTTAATGTTGATCATTTAATAATTTCAATATTAATTTATTTTAGGGTGTGGGTTAGGGTTAATGTTAGAATAGTTGTGTTTTACATAACTAACCCTAAACCCCAAATAAACAAATATGTCAATTATTAAATGGTGTTTCTCCCTCCAGGGCTAGATAAATGGAACACATTATATGGAACAAAACAACAGCTCACAAACACGTGCATATATCACACACCGGCATTTGGTCAAAGGGCATGAGCCCATGGACCGCTGGATCAGCAACCAACCAACCAACCAACCAACCAACCAACCAACCAACCAACCAACCAATTATTCAATGGTGAACATGACATTTACAAAACACAGACAAGGGAAATAATTAAACATGTGGTGGCGTCTACTTGTACTGTAAATAATTCCCTATTATTTAAATTTATTTTATTCAAATTCACCTACAGTGTTCTTACTTTGAGCTAAGTGATTGTTTGTTGCTACACTTCTTTATTAAAGATCAGTATGGTCACACTTGGAATATAATATCTCTACATGGGTACTCTCAGCAGCGAGTGCAAAAAGAGGTGCAATGGAATAGTTCATCTAGAAGTCAAAAAATTTAAATGAGACAGCACCATAAATTTCTTAGAGAAGTTAATAAGCCTGTTGTGTAATATGACCTTGTCATTAGAGGTGAGAAAGAGAGTTCTGCAGTGCTGTCATTAGAGGTGAGAGAGTTCTGCAGTGCTATATAACCCCTATACTAACATATGGGTGCGAGTCTTGGACAATAAACAAACTGGAAAGTGGGAAATTAGAAGCAGTAGAGATGTGGTTCTACAGAAAAATGCTGAGAATACCATGGACTGCCAGAAAAACTAACATACAGGTCTTGAAAGAGTCAAATGCGAAACGGACCATAATCAATAATATAAGAAAAAGGTAATCTTCTTTTTTTGGCCACTTCATGAGACAGGCAGGTTTGAAGAACATAGTCACAACAGGCAAAATTGAAGGCAACAGAGGCAGAGGGCGACAACTTGAGAAAATATTAGACAGTTTGACAACCTAGCACGGCAAGAAAACAACAACGACCTTGATACATAATACTGTGAACAGAGAGCTGTGGAGAACCATGACCGTCTACGCCAGCCGGCATGGCACCTAATGATGATGATGATCAATAAGCCTGTTTTGAAAAAAATAAAAGCCGCGAATGTGTGATGGTTTGAAAGCTGGAGATCCACATTGTACCGAAAATGTGAGTACATTGGATGTATTAGTGATGTATACAATTCTGAAATAGTTGAACATCAATGTTCTATAGAATATAATCTTCAATTATTTTATGAATACTAGAATTGTGGTGTCATTTTATAGGTGGTTCTGATAATAAAGATGGTTTTATTCGGTAGTTTTGAAGCACAAGGTGAGGCGTATCTGCCATATTCACAAATGCATGATTATGACATGGAGTTACATAATGACAATGAATGTGAATTATGTGAATGAAGATTAACTCCTTACCGCAGCTGGTCCATAAAAATGACCAGTTAAGTAAACCCCTTCAACCGGTATATTCTCCATCTGTATAATCATCAGGTGCCATGCCGGCTGACGTAGGCGGTCATGCTATCCACAGTTCTCTGTCCACAGTATTATGTATAAAGGTCGTTGTTGTTTCCTTGCCGTGCCAGGTTGTCAAACTGTCTAATATCTTCTCACGTTGTCGCCCTCTGTCTCTGTTGGCTTCAATTTTGCCTGTTGTAACTATGTTCTCCAAACCTGTCTGTCTCATGAAGTGACCGAAAAAATAAGATGGATTTTCTTCTTATATTATTGATTAAGGTCCGTTTCGCAGTTGACTCATTCAACACCTCTACATTAGTTTTTCTGGCAGTCCATGGTATTCTCAGCATTCTTGTGTAGAACCACATCTCTGTTGCCTCTAATTTCCCACTTTGTTTATTGTCCAAGACTTGCACCCATATGTAGTAACTGTATAGTAACTTCTAAATATATTAAGGTACGAAAACATTTCATAGATATAGAGTTAACACAGTTACGAATGCCCTAGAATGAACGTCTGAAGATTTGGCAGTGACGGTCGTTATTGTTTCTGAATTCCAAACTAAGATCAGCACACAAAAAAATGAAATTAGACTTCTGCAACATGAGTGAATAGAGAGTATAATTGATTTTCCACCATCGGCGAGATGTACACATAGTTTGATACTGGTCATGACGGGCTGCAAAAATCCAAGTCGTGACAGAAAGGCTTAAAGACATCTGCAGCATATCAGATAATTATGGACAAAGATAATACTTTGAATTCCTTTTGTGTATACATTTTGAACAAGATATGGCTTTGGACTACATTATTATATTAGTAGAAAATTCCAGAATTATAAAATAACTCGGTGAGAATGTACAGGTCGACGATGGAGGGGAAGAGTTCAGAAGTTGTGCAATAAGAGAGATATAGCAACTATCAATATATAAAGTGTATCCGGCAGAATTACTACCAATAACAAATGCCAATATTTCCTCATCCATGTAAGTTAGAACGTTTTTAATGGTTACTTTATATCTGTCTGTGTTCCTTCAGCGCCGAACACGGTGCATATGGCAGAAACCATAGCTGCATATATAAACTGCATATATAAACTTCATATATAAACTTCATATAGAAAGCATAAAATGTTAAAATTTTTAGAAATAGCAAAGACAACTTTTTTAAAATTCGTTAATATGCAAATAGCGCAGGCGTGATGCGCAGCCGCGGAATATGATGGCGTGTATAGAGAAAAACGGTGGTGTTCACGGAGCAGCAGAAGGTTCAATGCTATTATTGCCCTGTATAAATAGTTTCCCAACTTGCCCAACCGAACTATCTTTGACAAGATACCAGCTGCATAGCCAAACTATATTTGATAAGTACATGCGTATTTCCAGTAGCAATATATGGTTGTGAAGCACGGACTTTACATAAAGAAGTAGCAAAGAGAATCGCTATTTTCGAAATTACATGCTACAGAAGAAAGTTAAGTATACCAGGGACAGTTATATATAAATAGATTGCGTTGGCTTCTTCTTCTTCTGCGTTCGCTCTCAAACTCCTGCAGATTAGGAGGATGTAGTCCGGAGAACGGAATGCATTGTGTCATGGTTTACAGCATTGCTGCGATATATGCGCCTTTTGGCCTGACACATCCGACTTCAGCATGGCTGTGGGTCCATTAACCTATATGGGATGGGACAGCCAACTCCATCTTTTAAGACATGGAAGATAAATAGTGTTGCTATCCTTTGCTCCTCTTTTGGGCCCTGTAGCACGGGCGATTGCGTTGGCTGAGTCACGTTCACAGAATGCCAAACTGTCACACCCAAAACAAGTACTATTCGAAAAACTGACTGATCGCATCGATTCCGCGATATATCAATGCTGAGGTCTAAAGACATCTGCAAATCCTCAATCAAAGGCTTCCACAGAGTACCCAAAAACTGGGAAATCACGTCCGAAACTCGGATTGTCTGGAGGCAGAACCTGCGTGCGGGAACAACATTGTTCAGAAATAATATGTTTAAAGATATGGAAGAAAATGAAAAAGATGCAAACAAAAATATTCCGTTGCTGTGATATGATCGCTTGAAAAGTCCCCATTCCTGAGGAATTGTCACATGATGATATGTGAACGAATATATCACATGGTGATATGTGAACGAATATATCACATGATGATATGTGAACGAATATATCACATGATGATATGTGAACGAATATATCACATGATGATATGTGAACGAATATGAGTATGAGTATGCCGATGATTTAGATGTTGTGATTTACACGGACGGGTCGGTCATCCGTCACCAGCGATGCCCATGGGCCTTTACTGTCAGATCAAAAAGGAAAACAGTACACGAAGCTAGTGGTGCCTTTACCGCAACAACGAGCAGTCTAACTATGGAAGTATTCGCCGTAACGCAGGCACTTTACTTGCTGGAATCCCAAACCTATTCCCATGCGTGCATACTAAGTGATTCAGTGAATATTATTCGGAAAGTCAAAACAGGTGATGTACATAGGGAATGGGCAGAGTCATTGGAGAGAGCAAAAATGCGGGCATCACTAAGAAAACTCACGCTTACTTTTGTCCCCGGATTAGCAGGAGTGGAGGGAAACGAACGAGCCGACAAATTAGCTAGTCTCGCCACCACAACAGTCAGCCTATGGACCAAGCAGACATACTCACTGTTCTTCGTGAGTCCTCACAATCAGAGGATTTTGAGATAAATATGCATGAGTCAATATCAAGAATGCAAAAATTGGAGTTAGGATGGGTGTGGCCTGAAGAGAACACCTGACAAAAATGTCAAAAAATAGTAGTGAACCAAGAAAGAACCGGAACAATCAGCCGTTATACCCTGAGAGATTTACTGAAGCGGAGAACGGAGCACTTATGGAGTGCCCGGTGTGCGAAGATGATAATCAAAATACCTAATACCTAATATATAAAGATACAACAGATCAACTGGTTGGAAGATTAAGTTATCATGAATATCCATCAATGTCACCACATCTGACCCCCTTATATTTTTTTTCTATGGGGATACGTAAAGACTTTTTCCTATAAAACTGCTGTTATTGACTGGCTAATCTTCGGCAATGGATAAATGACACTAGGGCATCCACCATACCTCAGATGTTTCAAAACAGGTGGAGAGAAATAGAAAACCGTCTTGACGGTCATCGAACCAATAAAGGTGCTCATGTATAGATGTACTGAACCTTGGTGAGTTGGTACGGAAACTTATTGCATTTACCTAACAGAAAATAACAATTCAGTCTGTCCGCCATGACTAGTACTGGTATAAGAAATATTGATATTTGTTATTGGTAGTTATTCTGCCGGACACACTACGACATTTGTTTTGGTAGTTATTCTGCCGGACAGACTACGACATATGTTATTCGTAGTTTTTCTGCCGGACACACTACGACATTTGTTATTGGTAGTTATTCTGCCGGACACACTACGACATTTGTTATTGGTAGTTTTTCTGCCGGACACACTACGACATTTGTTATTGGTAGTTATTCTGCCGGACACACTACGACATTTGTTATTTGTAGTTATTCTGCCGGACTCACTACGACATTTGTTGGAATAACTGTATTTTGTTTTATTTGGTTAGGTAATATTAAGCTGGGGTTGTGAAAAAAGTACGGGTTGTGAAAAAAGTACGGGTTGTGATTTCTCGCTTGATATGATTACTCATTCAGTCGACTCAGTTGTAAATGAATACCTGCCCGCATGAATTGGGGGAGATAAAGTCAGCAAGGCAGGAACTGGCCACCCCACCTAATAGTTGCTGTGACTTAGTACATGAAGATTGCTGTCATTGGGCTATCTTTACCTTTAATATTGAATAGGTTTAGAAATGTAATAGATGGTAGGCCCGCCAAAAATAACTTGGTTAGTTGGACATAGAGTAGATGGTAGGCCCACCAAAGATAACTTGGTTAATTGGACATAGAGTAGATGGTAGGCCCACCAAGCATAACTTAATTAATTGAACATAGAGTAGATGGTAGGTTCACGAAACAGAACTTAATTAATCGGACATAAAGTAGATGGTAGACCCACCATTTATAACTAAATGGGACAAAGAGTTGATGGTACGCCCATCAAACATAACTTAATTAGATTAATCGAACATACAGTAGATGGTAGTCCCACCAAACATACCTTAATTAGTCGAACATGGTTGTGATTCGAAAGAAATCATCCACATCGCACTGAAATACAATTGAATGTATTAATAACCTTTACAAACTCAACATAACTGAATAGCATTCTCACATAGGCCAACTTTAATTATCAATACTATCTCAGTTAACATTTGTGAGAGATGCCGCATAATAATAATGAGACAGGTAGTGGATATATGAACAGTTTGAAAATAAGTTTTTAACATAATCCTGTATACAAAACCATAAATAGAATCAACGCTTCGACTTCTACATCTTCATCAGGCTACTCCTACCATATATATGTATGTAAATATATATATATATAATTACACATATATATATATATATATATATACATATATATATAAGTGTGAAGCACAATAACGATGCGTAAAACAGTGAAAGTTCTATGCGGATGCTGGCCTTTGTATTCAAATAGGACATTGATTGGGTCACGATTAGATTCCGATCGGCAATGACGTCAAGGCGCTGTTAGTATATCGCGATTGAAAGTACGGTATAGTAGAAGCAGGATCATCGCTTAGTTTGTTCTGTTGATCCTCGTGCTTTTTATGGGACTGAACGACTCACTGATTCACGTCCAGGGATGAGCTTTGTAACGTAGTACTGGGAATAAGCGTGCCTAAGATACCGTCAAACGATAAATGATAAAAAGGTCATAGTTCACAACTGAGCTGTTCTTGTGTATATCTTTTTTTTTTAAATAATAGAGGTCAAGCAAGCAGGGTCGTAGGTATGACTGATGTGAGATTATTGATAAACTTTTGTGAAAAGCGCTAATGGGAAGAACCTTTAACCTTAGATTCACTAGTTTATTAGCACTAAATGTCATACCTTATTTTCTTAGGTGGTGTGTGTACCCTAAATCCATACCCCCTCCTAAAATACAGCATGGGGAGGGAGGTCATGTTGTACAATTTATGTAGAACGTGTAGGCATATCTGTATCCATTCATATACATAGACATCAATATCCATTCATATACATAGACATCAATATCCATTCATATACATAGTAATCAATATCCATTCATATACATAGACATCAATATCCATTCATATACATAGACATCAATATCCATTCATATACATAGGGATCAATATCCATTCATATACATAGGGATCAATATCCATTCATATACATAGGGATCAAAGTATATTTATATACAAAGGGCCTAATATCGATTCATATACATAGGGCTCAATATAGATTCATATACGTAGGGATCAATATCGATTCATATACATAGACATCAATACCCATTCATAGACATAGACATCCATTCATATACATAGACAACAATTTCCATTCCTATACATAGAGCTCAACATGAAAGAAATATCAGTGTAGAGGGCCTCATACTCTCAACTTTAGAAGCATCTACAAATAATTTTACCTAAACAAATAAGCTATCACATGGTAGCTTTTCTTGGTCCATGATTATTAAGGTACTATTATTGGTTATTGACGAAGAAAGGATGATGGAAAGAAATATCGTTTAATCGTAGAAAGATGGAGATAAATGTAGAAGAGAAGAAAGAAACAGTCCAGAAATTATATTTGGGTAACTTACATATGTTTGATCGTTGTGTTCTCAACAGACCTGTCCACATTTGGTTCTCTTTGAAATTCAAAATTCGCTCCATGGACAGATCGTAAGAATTCCACATTTCAACGCTGTCATCTTGACAAATTCCTGAAAACAATGAACTTAACTTTGTCAATTCAATTTGTCTTTCAAAACACACACGCAGATCCGTGGCTATTCCTAAAGTTGTCGTTCAAAATACGTGCAAATACGTGGGAATCTAAAATGTTGTCCTTCGAAATACACGCAGATCCATGGAAATTCATAAAATTGTCTTTCACAAAGCACGCACATCCGTATCAATCCAAAAAGTTGTCTTTCGAAACACATGCAGAACGTGGCAATTCATAAAGTTGCTTTTCATAATTCACGTTGACAAAACGTTGTCGTTGAGAAAGTCATATTTCATAACACTTGTGAGATAAATGTGAGCATTTATAAAGTTGTCTCTCATAACAGATTTCCAAGAATTGTGCCAACATATATATATTGCTTGTTCTCATCCTTTGGCTAAATAATAGGGGAACATTGCTTTCTACTAGATTTCCAGGAGGCTATTCTACATTCGTTCACTTGAAACATGTCTATATCTGTAATTCTGTCTCCTGAATAAAACTCAGTCTTTTGTAGTTCAGATAGTTTCCCATAGAGCTTAGATTCCAGTGTTGTCTCCTCTGGCCAATATGTCTGCCTCGGCGTTTCATGCTCAGAACACTCTTGAAGTATATGTTTGGCACTCTGTGCTGCCTGTCCATATGTGCACATGGCTATGTTGTCAATCTTGAACTTTGTATACATGTGACTGCGGAGTCGGTTGTATCCTGTTCTGAGACGTAGAATTATAACTTGTTCTGATCAGCAAGATATAATCTAGAGAACGGAGATACGTTGTGCAGCTTATTCTAGTTGCATCAATTACCGGAAACACATGACTTCGGCGCTGGTAACTAATACCTTCAGTATTTTTTCACTAATTCCACTGAATGATGGATGTCTGTAGATATATAACCACGAGACCCGCGACCATCGGCAGTTTCGAGAATCACGTATCACCATAATACGTTTCAGACCTCGAAGCGTCCGAGATGATCTTATATCTCAAGAACAGAAAGTTTGCAATCACACAGAAAGTTTGCAATCACACAGAAAGTTTGCAATCACACAGAAAGTTTGCAATCACACATCAAGTTTGCATATATTGTCTTGTATGTTCAGTAATATTAGAAATTTATAATTATTATTTTTTAATTAATTTTACTGCAAATTTCTTAAACCGTCAACTGTCTTTGATGTTTGTTAGAGAAACTAATTTAACCATAAAATCATAATTTACTGTAATTTTATAAATTAAGTTTTAATGAGTCAGGATTACCCATGCATGGGCAAATCTCTAATTATCATTTCGTGACATTGTAAATGTGTATCTAATAATATTCTTGAAATACGCATTTCTCGTATCTTGACAAAAAATAAACATTGATGCTTGAGATGAAAATAGTGTGCTAATATATTGTGAAACGAGAAGGATTTTCAGCTTCCTAGGACAAATAATTGTACAACTGTATTGTAATGTTTTGTTAAATAACGATTTTCAGTTTGATATTCTTGTTATGAAAAATAAAGTTTTAAAACAATGGATATAAATATAAAAGAAAACTGCAATGAAATGTCTATTTACTATGTTGCTTCAGCGCTAAATACGGTGCCTATGGCAGAAACCAGAACTCTCTAGTTCGAGCGGTATGGTGCAACTCTGTGTAATTCTTGCATGTTGTTGAGAAACGTTGTCATAACCTCTTTGATGGTTGTTCTACGAAGAGTTTCTCTTATTCTACCTCTTTTTTCCCATCTTGTACCAATTTTCATGCTTGTAGTGGCAGTCTGTTTTCATGAATTCTAAGTACGTGTTTGATTAAGTCCATCTTTTTCTTCTTATTGTTGTAGAAACATTTTGTTGAAGGACTAATTGTGTCTTCTCTTGCTTATTCCTGATGCGTACCTATGACTTAAACAGCGTTGCAATTTTTTTTGTCGTTCTTTAACCATATTAAGATTATTACGGAAACATATGAAGCTGTAGCACAGACAATTCCCACCATTTTATTGAAATTTGAGCAAGGCAACGTTTCAATATGATGTATACTTCATATACGTTATAATGAAGATAAATAAATCTTAATTACAATAAAAAAATAGGGAAAACGTTTTGATGGGAAGTGTTTTATTTTGGAGATATCGACAAATTAATTAGGGCCTATATAGAAGATTGATTGAGAACCCTAGGAATTGCGGGCGATTGGCTCTTATATCCTGTGTGCAGAGGGGTGGTTTTTCTAAGCTTTCGTTCATACCAAGAGACTTCAGCTTTCGACTTAGTGCATAACTATTGAAGGTGCCTTCTACTTCAGAGGGGTCCATTATTGTATATACGACATGTTTACAATGGAGAGAGCATAAGAGAGCCTCAATATAACGACATGTCATCTGCTGTTTTCTGTTCCTTGTTTTGTTTGTCTACTGGGCCATTGGCGAGATCCACATACGCAATCGAATGCGCAATTATATAGATTGCAGGGTAAATATAAATCAAAATGTGGCATGTGTTTTAAATAGCATTATACGGGCCACTTCTATAATTTATTCACAAGCTGTCGTATAGAAGTAGTTGGTGAAGTCATTGTCAGAAATTAATTGGGAAATTGTAACGTTTTATTATTTCTCGAGGTTCCCATTAAAGTACTCATTCAAATTGTAAACATTCAAAAACATGTTGAATGAAGAATAAATAATGGGTAATGGTGATAACAGTGTTACGAGTGTGTTGTTGCATATGCGGTTAATTTGTTAATTGAACACGAAAATATGCGCATATATGATACACATAAACATTATTTTCTTATTTATGTTATCATAGTACGAGATTTACATGTTATGTTTTGATATAGCGTATTTCATATATACATTTTCAATCAAATCGGCCCGGTAGTTTTTGTGTTTTGACAATATTCCAAGGACACGCATTTCTATAAGCACTACAATAAGCAATATGTACTTTGAAATATTTTTATAAGTACTGCCCACACTGAACTTTGCAACTGTTCTTCTGATGTCGCTACTAGTACTTGGTTTTCTGCAAGGAGTAGTTCGTTCAATTTTGAAACATTAATTCCGTAAAATAAACCTTAGGTACATGTTTGAAATAATGTTGCGTTTCTTGTTTTGAACAGTAATTATATATATATATATATATATATATATATATATATATATATATATATATATATATATATATATATATATATATATATATATATTTATAGTTCGATGTGCTAGAGATATCTACGTGGAATATTTCTAAATTTTTCATCACCAGCTTACGATCCAAACATCATTTCATTAACATCAAATTTATAACTTTGCAAGTCAGTTAACAATAACTTTATAATACCCTGTTTTAGTTAAGGTCAAAAATGTAAACAAGATCTCTCTCTCTTCATTCGTCCTGATGTATTCCTAAGAATTTATTTTTACCTTACATTGTTCTCATTGGTAATTCAGAACATGTTAGGCAGAGCGTATTTCCTGTAATGTTGACTCATTCCAAGAACAATTTCCAACAGTCTCCTCAGGGAGTAGAGCGGATAAAGCACTCACTTACATGCTGGACATGAAGTGATAAGCTGTCAATACTCTATACATCTCTGGAACTGATCGATATTTGATATAAATGGGCATTTGTTAAATTACACTAGATCAATAACTTGTTGAAAGAAGCATTGCACATTTTTGTAAGAAGACAGTCTTAACTTGATGAAGTGAGCACTGCTCACTTATGTAAGAAGAAGGTCTTAACTTGTTGAAGTGAGCACTGCTCACTTATGTAAGAAGAAGGTCTTAACTTGTTGATGTGAGCACTGCTCACTTATGTAAGAAGAAGGTCTTAAATTGTTGAAGTGAGCACTGCTCACTTATGTAAGAAGAAGGTCTTAACTTGTTGAAGTGAGCACTGCTCACTTATGTGAGAAGACAGTCTTAACTTGATGACGTGAGCACTGCTCACTTATGTGAGAAGACAGTCTTAATTTATTGACAGGAGCACTGCACAATTATGTAAGAAGACGGTCTTAACGTGTTGAAGTGAGCACTGTGGCATGCTGTCTGATGGTAGTCTGCTGATGTATGTAAACCATTTGATCTGTTGTCTCGTGATGTATTCTAAGATTTGGGTGGTGCCGGTTTTTTGTCGGATGTCCTCATTCCTCACCCTGTCTTTTAAAGATATTCATAGGATTCTGCGTAAGCACGCCATTTCAGCTGTCACAAGTTTACAAGAGAAATCGTCTGTTTGCTTCACAACACCATCAACAATGAGTATAGAGATGTAAGTAGTAATGACAACACTGGTGACATGAATGCCAACATGATCTATGCTACAGCCATTCCAAAATAGCGCTCGACGTGAGACAGAAAATTGTATGCTAAGTATGCAATACTCTCTTCTACAAGCTAAGACTGTCTTCTCACATAATTGCATGTTAATTGTATGTATAAAAGAGTAGGTCACCCTTATGGGTTTCTAGCATAACTAAGGTATTACATGGACATATTGCCTTAGGGAATATCGGCGGTCAAGTAAACAACATAGTTTATTTAGTGACGGTGGATGGTACAGCGTGAGAAGAGACAGGCCAGTCTTATTTATGGAATGTATAGATTTGCTACAAAAATGGACCTACTCCTATGATAAAAATGGACAACAAATAACTAAAACTGTCAACAATCTTGAAATCTTCTTGATTCTTGATTAGAAACTGGCTTCACAGCACGCGGGACATTCCCATAATTGTTCCGCCCTCCGTTCCATCAGCCATCCCAGTGTATGTAGTCTCAGCGTTCCGGTCAGGTGTTAATCGTGTGATCTTCGGGACTTTCCAAAAAATTTACTTTTCCTCCCCTAACCTCTGAATACTCCCATTTCTAACATTGTCTGTATGTGTACTTTCTCAACCTCATTGACATCATCTTCATCTTGAAATGAATTTATTACTGCCTTCATTAATCTGCTTTATCTCTTCTCAGCAATGTGCAGTCTATCGCCGCATTGCGTGCCAATAAGTCGGCTCTTTCGTTTCCTCTGACCCCAGCATGACCAGGGCAGTATATCCATGCAATGCTCTTGACAACTTAGTTGTTCAATAAGTCCCACCATTCTTTTCTTAGAATGAACTTTTCTATCTTGCACAGCTTGCTTTTAGAATCTGTGAGTATTACCGCGTGTGTTGATGTATCAGTTATCAACCAATCAAGAGCTGCTGTAACTCCCTCTATCTCCATCCTCATGATCGATGTGACAGTAGAATATACTGAAGATTTCTCAATCAACTTCACACCGTTTCTGTAGGCAACAAAACTCCAACCGCTCTTATACAACCATGAATATCTCGGGGCAACATTGGGCAGATATCATAGCTCCCCATTATTGTTTTGTCTCTTCTCTTAGTGTCTCGTTTGACTTACAATCTTTCCAGTATGTGTTTGTGATTTTCCTGAGATTTTTTTTTTCGAGGGCAATTCGTTTTTTCATCTAATTTTTCATTTTTTTCTAAAGATGTAGTTGATTGTCCATCATTCACACCCGTATGTTAAAACCGAAATACAACATGCGGTGAACAACCGTAGTTTTGTATTAATGCTGAGTTTTTGTGTTTTTTTGCTCTCCAAAATTTTCAAAGTAATTTGAGTGCACTTGATGCCAGAGCAATTCTCGCCATAATTTCTGTATTTGAGTCTCCATTTGCTGTGTTTATAACTATTAGGGAGCAAAATTATTTTAGTGACAATATACAACGGTGAGACCTGGATAATGACAACCACAGTAGAAAAGAAAATAACAGCATTACAATGTCCTGCTATATAACTGCAATAAGAAAATCATAGACATAGAGAAGATCAAACACAGACGTACACATGGGCGTGAACATACAAGAAGATCAGCTTCGTAAAGCCACAAGAAAAGCAAATTAACATATTTCGACATGAGGAAAACCACCAAGAAAAGCAAATTAACATATTTCGACATGATGAAAGACACCAAGAAAAGCAAACTAACATATTTCGACATGAGGAAAGCCACCATGAAAAGCAAACTAACATATTTCGACATGAGGACAGATACGATAGATTAGAGAGAGTAATCATGGAAGGAAATACTCCAGAACGGAGAGCAAGGGTCATCCAAGATGTAAATTGACACATGACATATGATACAAGAAGAAGGAAAACATCTTGCATAGAACCACAGGATTTCAGAATCTCAGGACAGAGTTCTTCAAAGGATATATCACGCAGAAAACTGTTAGGTTCATGTTAGGCTACATTTAAATAAAGTGTACCAATATGTGTCACTGTTTCTCTTCGTTTGTAATGGCTGGTCTAATAAATGTTGTCTTATACTGGTGTAGCATGGATGTAGTTTCCCTGTTAGTATTCATGTTGTGCGACAGGGATAAGTAACTGAAGATATGTTCATGATCGAGAACATGGGTGCAATTGGTTCATCCCTACTCTTTTTCTACATTCTTTCTTTGGGGATGTGGTTGGTCAAGTACGGAAAACCTGTTTACTTGTGTTGCAAAGCGATTCGGTGCTGCTAGAACAGACCTGGTTCAATTCCTCTCAGCTGTAAGAATTATTTTCATTTATCCTCATGCTTCCTACTTGAATTTACTCTTTTTCAGACGTTTGGACGAATTCCCATTGTCGTAATGTTAAAGTGAAGTCGATCATGTGACTATGGAAAGTGGACATAGTACAGTACCTGAAATAACTATACAGATCACGCATAACGATTAAATCTATGCGCTGATTAGAGAATCATGATGATGACTGTCGGACTGATACGCGTATGTTAAGATAATATTAGAGATGAGAGATGCCACGATAATGTATTTGTAAAGATAATATTAGAGATTGGAGTTACCAAGATAATGTATTTGTAAAGAAAATATTAGAGATGAGAGATGCCACGATAATGTATTTGTAAAGATAATATTAGAGATGGGAGTTACCAAGATAATGTATTTGTAAAGAAAATATTAGAGATGAGAGATGCCACGATAATGTATTTGTAAAGATAATATTAGAGATGGGAGTTACACAGCGCGAAAAGATATATTTTGTCTTCTGTGAGAAGATCTTATGAACACGTAGTCAACAATTAACTGGGACTTTGAGTATGAAAACTATTAGACGGATAATGTAACGAGAACCGTGCACTTATCTGAATGTATCCTGTGATATAATGTAACGAGAACCGTGCACTTATCTGAATGTATCCTGTGATATAATGTAACGAGAACCATGCACTTATCTGAATGTATCCTGTGATATAATGTAACGAGAACCGTGCACTTATCTGAATGTATCCTGTGATATAATGTAACGAGAACCGTGCACTTATCTGAATGTATCCTGTGATATAATGTAACGAGAACCGTGCACTTATCTGAATGTATCCTGTGATATAATGTAACGAGAACCATGCACTTATCTGAATGTATCCTGTGATATAATGTAACGAGAACCGTGCACTTATCTGAATGTATCCTGTGATATAATGTAACGAGAACCGTGCACTTATCTGAATGTATCCTGTGATATAATGTAACGAGAACCGTGCACTTATCTGAATGTATCCTGTGATATAATGTAACGAGAACCGTGCACTTATCTGAATGTATCCTGTGATATAATGTAACGAGAACCATGCACTTATCTGAATGTATCCTGTGATATAATGTAACGAGAACCGTGCACTCATCTGAATGTATCCTGTGATATAATGTAACGAGAACTATGCACTTATCTGAATGTATCCTGTGATATAATGTAACGAGAACCGTGCACTTATCTGAATGTATCCTGTGATATAATGTAACGAGAACCGTGCACTTATCTGATTGTATCCTGTGATATAATGTAACGAGAACCGTGCACTTATCTGAACGTATCCTGTCATATGATGTAACGAGAACCGTGCACTTATCTGATTGTATCCTGTGATATAATGTAACGAAAGTCGTGCACTTATCTGAATGTATCCTGTGATATCGTATAACGAGATATCGTATATCGTATATGCACTTATCTGAATATATCCTGTGATATTATGTAACGAGAACCACGCACTTATCTGATTGTATCCTGCGATACATCCATGCTATTGGTATACGATGCGATACAATGTTGGTTCCTAACCAGGAATATCTCTACATAATTGTTCAAGGCATTGATGTTTGAACACACTAAGAATAATGTAATGTTTTTACCAGTGCGAATAAAACTAATACATAAGTACAATACCAGAATCGTAGATACGTTTTTCCGTATGGAGGGAGGGGGGGTGGGGGTTACGTAAAGATGGTACAAAGGTAATTCGTCGACTGTCCGATGTATTTCTCTAATTTTCATTAGTTTATTGCTTCATTGAATGCCTTTTTTTCGTGTGAAATTGTTAAAGGAGAAGGAGCGAAAGGGGGGAGTGGGTGTTTACCCACCTATTGGCTACATTCTTAGAACTAATAAGCATGTTCTGACGTTTTGTGAAGTAGGAGGGGTGGGGGTTAAACACCTCTACTCACCCGCACTTTCCCCCTATCTATGGGGGAAAAAAATTATCAAAATTAAAATATTTTACATGTTAACATGAAGTAACACACAATATCAAGAACTTTCACTGTATGTAAAATATTTTATTGAAATAACACAAAGGTGCAAGGACTTTTACACTTTATAAAATATTTTTATGAACAAAATTACAAAGTAGCAAGGACATTTACTTTATGTAAAAATATTTTACATGAAAAACACACAAAGTTGCATGGAAATTTACTCTGTAAAATATGTTACACGGAAAACACACAAAGTAGCAAGGATATTTACTCTATGTAAAATATTTTACATGAAAAACACACAAAGTAGCAAGGACAATTATTTTATGTAAAATATTTTACATGAAAAACACACAAAGTAGCAAGGACAATTATTTTATGTAAAATATTTTACATGAAAAACACACAAAGTAGCAAGGACAATTATTTTATGTAAAATATTTTACATGAAAAACACACAAAGTAGCAAGGATAATTATTTTATGTAAAATATTTTACATGAAAAACACACAAAGTAGCAAGGATAATTATTTTATGTAAAATATTTTACATGAAAAACACACAAAGTAGCAAGGACAATTATTTTATGTAAAATATTTTACATGAAAAACACACAAAGTAGCAAGGACAATTATTTTATGTAAAATATTTTACATGAAAAACACACAAAGTAGCAAGGACAATTATTTTATGTAAAATATTTTACATGAAAAACACACAAAGTAGCAAGGATAATTATTTTATGTAAAATATTTTACATGAAAAACACACAAAGTAGCAAGGATAATTATTTTATGTAAAATATTTTACATGAAAAACACACAAAGTAGCAAGGACAATTATTTTATGTAAAATATTTTACATGAAAAACACACAAAGTAGCAAGGACAATTATTTTATGTAAAATATTTTACATGAAAAACACACAAAGTAGCAAGGACAATTATTTTATGTAAAATATTTTACATGAAAAACACACAAAGTAGCAAGGATAATTATTTTATGTAAAATATTTTACACGAAAAACACACAAAGTAGCAAGGATAATTATTTTATGTAAAATATTTTACATGAAAAACACACAAAGTAGCAAGGACAATTATTTTATGTAAAATATTTTACATGAAAAACACACAAAGTAGCAAGGACAATTATTTTATGTAAAATATTTTACATGAAAAACACACAAAGTAGCAAGGACAATTATTTTATGTAAAATATTTTACATGAAAAACACACAAAGTAGCAAGGATAATTATTTTATGTAAAATATTTTACATGAAAAACACACAAAGTAGCAAGGATAATTATTTTATGTAAAATATTTTACATGAAAAACACACAAAGTAGCAAGGACAATTATTTTATGTAAAATATTTTACATGAAAAACACACAAAGTAGCAAGGACAATTATTTTATGTAAAATATTTTACATGAAAAACACACAAAGTAGCAAGGACAATTATTTTATGTAAAATATTTTACATGAAAAACACACAAAGTAGCAAGGATAATTATTTTATGTAAAATATTTTACACGAAAAACACACAAAGTAGCAAGGATAATTATTTTATGTAAAATATTTTACATGAAAAACACACAAAGTAGCAAGGATAATTATTTTATGTAAAATATTTTACATGAAAAACACACAAAGTAGCAAGGACAATTATTTTATGTAAAATATTTTACATGAAAAACACACAAAGTAGCAAGGACAATTATTTTATGTAAAATATTTTACATGAAAAACACACAAAGTAGCAAGGATAATTATTTTATGTAAAATATTTTACATGAAAAACACACAAAGTAGCAAGGACAATTATTTTATGTAAAATATTTTACATGAAAAACACACAAAGTAGCAAGGACAATTATTTTATGTAAAATATTTTACATGAAAAACACACAAAGTAGCAAGGATAATTATTTTATGTAAAATATTTTACATGAAAAACACACAAAGTAGCAAGGATAATTATTTTATGTAAAATATTTTACATGAAAAACACACAAAGTAGCAAGGACAATTATTTTATGTAAAATATTTTACATGAAAAACACACAAAGTAGCAAGGACAATTATTTTATGTAAAATATTTTACATGAAAAACACACAAAGTAGCAAGGACAATTATTTTATGTAAAATATTTTACATGAAAAACACACAAAGTAGCAAGGATAATTATTTTATGTAAAATATTTTACACGAAAAACACACAAAGTAGCAAGGATAATTATTTTATGTAAAATATTTTACATGAAAAACACACAAAGTAGCAAGGATAATTATTTTATGTAAAATATTTTACATGAAAAACACACAAAGTAGCAAGGACAATTATTTTATGTAAAATATTTTACATGAAAAACACACAAAGTAGCAAGGACAATTATTTTATGTAAAATATTTTACATGAAAAACACACAAAGTAGCAAGGATAATTATTTTATGTAAAATATTTTACATGAAAAACACACAAAGTAGCAAGGATAATTATTTTATGTAAAATATTTTACATGAAAAACACACAAAGTAGCAAGGACAATTATTTTATGTAAAATATTTTACATGAAAAACACACAAAGTAGCAAGGACAATTATTTTATGTAAAATATTTTACATGAAAAACACACAAAGTAGCAAGGACAATTATTTTATGTAAAATATTTTACATGAAAAACACACAAAGTAGCAAGGATAATTATTTTATGTAAAATATTTTACATGAAAAACACACAAAGTAGCAAGGACAATTATTTTATGTAAAATATTTTACATGAAAAACACACAAAGTAGCAAGGACAATTATTTTATGTAAAATATTTTACATGAAAAACACACAAAGTAGCAAGGACAATTATTTTATGTAAAATATTTTACATGAAAAACACACAAAGTAGCAAGGACAATTATTTTATGTAAAATATTTTACATGAAAAACACACAAAGTAGCAAGGACAATTATTTTATGTAAAATATTTTACATGAAAAACACACAAAGTAGCAAGGATAATTATTTTATGTAAAATATTTTACATGAAAAACACACAAAGTAGCAAGGATAATTATTTTATGTAAAATATTTTACATGAAAAACACACAAAGTAGCAAGGACAATTACTCTATGTAAAATATTTTACATGAAAAACACACAAAGTAGCAAGGATAATTATTTTATGTAAAATATTTTACATGAAAAACACACAAAGTAGCAAGGACAATTACTCTATGTAAAATATTTTACATGAAAAACACACAAAGTAGCAAGGACAATTATTTTATGTAAAATATTTTACATGAAAAACACACAAAGTAGCAAGGATAATTATTTTATGTAAAATATTTTACATGAAAAACACACAAAGTAGCAAGGATAATTATTTTATGTAAAATATTTTACATGAAAAACACACAAAGTAGCAAGGACAATTACTCTATGTAAAATATTTTACATGAAAAACACACAAAGTAGCAAGGATAATTATTTTATGTAAAATATTTTACATGAAAAACACACAAAGTAGCAAGGACAATTACTCTATGTAAAATATTTTACATGAAAAACACACAAAGTAGCAAGGACAATTATTTTATGTAAAATATTTTACATGAAAAACACACAAAGTAGCAAGGACAATTACTCTATGTAAAATATTTTACATGAAAAACACACAAAGTAGCAAGGATAATTATTTTATGTAAAATATTTTACATGAAAAACACACAAAGTAGCAAGGACAATTACTCTATGTAAAATATTTTACATGAAAAACACACAAAGTAGCAAGGATATTTACTCTATGTAAAATATTTTACATGAAAAACACACAAAGTAGCAAGGACAATTATTTTATGTAAAATATTTTACATGAAAAACACACAAAGTAGCAAGGACAATTATTTTATGTAAAATATTTTACATGAAAAACACACAAAGTAGCAAGGATAATTATTTTATGTAAAATATTTTACATGAAAAACACACAAAGTAGCAAGGATAATTATTTTATGTAAAATATTTTACATGAAAAACACACAAAGTAGCAAGGACAATTATTTTATGTAAAATATTTTACATGAAAAACACACAAAGTAGCAAGGACAATTATTTTATGTAAAATATTTTACATGAAAAACACACAAAGTAGCAAGGACAATTATTTTATGTAAAATATTTTACATGAAAAACACACAAAGTAGCAAGGATAATTATTTTATGTAAAATATTTTACACGAAAAACACACAAAGTAGCAAGGATAATTATTTTATGTAAAATATTTTACATGAAAAACACACAAAGTAGCAAGGATAATTATTTTATGTAAAATATTTTACATGAAAAACACACAAAGTAGCAAGGACAATTATTTTATGTAAAATATTTTACATGAAAAACACACAAAGTAGCAAGGACAATTATTTTATGTAAAATATTTTACATGAAAAACACACAAAGTAGCAAGGATAATTATTTTATGTAAAATATTTTACATGAAAAACACACAAAGTAGCAAGGACAATTATTTTATGTAAAATATTTTACATGAAAAACACACAAAGTAGCAAGGACAATTATTTTATGTAAAATATTTTACATGAAAAACACACAAAGTAGCAAGGATAATTATTTTATGTAAAATATTTTACATGAAAAACACACAAAGTAGCAAGGATAATTATTTTATGTAAAATATTTTACATGAAAAACACACAAAGTAGCAAGGACAATTATTTTATGTAAAATATTTTACATGAAAAACACACAAAGTAGCAAGGACAATTATTTTATGTAAAATATTTTACATGAAAAACACACAAAGTAGCAAGGACAATTATTTTATGTAAAATATTTTACATGAAAAACACACAAAGTAGCAAGGATAATTATTTTATGTAAAATATTTTACACGAAAAACACACAAAGTAGCAAGGATAATTATTTTATGTAAAATATTTTACATGAAAAACACACAAAGTAGCAAGGATAATTATTTTATGTAAAATATTTTACATGAAAAACACACAAAGTAGCAAGGACAATTATTTTATGTAAAATATTTTACATGAAAAACACACAAAGTAGCAAGGACAATTATTTTATGTAAAATATTTTACATGAAAAACACACAAAGTAGCAAGGACAATTATTTTATGTAAAATATTTTACATGAAAAACACACAAAGTAGCAAGGACAATTATTTTATGTAAAATATTTTACATGAAAAACACACAAAGTAGCAAGGATAATTATTTTATGTAAAATATTTTACATGAAAAACACACAAAGTAGCAAGGATAATTATTTTATGTAAAATATTTTACATGAAAAACACACAAAGTAGCAAGGACAATTACTCTATGTAAAATATTTTACATGAAAAACACACAAAGTAGCAAGGATAATTATTTTATGTAAAATATTTTACATGAAAAACACACAAAGTAGCAAGGACAATTACTCTATGTAAAATATTTTACATGAAAAACACACAAAGTAGCAAGGACAATTATTTTATGTAAAATATTTTACATGAAAAACACACAAAGTAGCAAGGATAATTATTTTATGTAAAATATTTTACATGAAAAACACACAAAGTAGCAAGGATAATTATTTTATGTAAAATATTTTACATGAAAAACACACAAAGTAGCAAGGACAATTACTCTATGTAAAATATTTTACATGAAAAACACACAAAGTAGCAAGGATAATTATTTTATGTAAAATATTTTACATGAAAAACACACAAAGTAGCAAGGACAATTACTCTATGTAAAATATTTTACATGAAAAACACACAAAGTAGCAAGGACAATTATTTTATGTAAAATATTTTACATGAAAAACACACAAAGTAGCAAGGACAATTACTCTATGTAAAATATTTTACATGAAAAACACACAAAGTAGCAAGGATAATTATTTTATGTAAAATATTTTACATGAAAAACACACAAAGTAGCAAGGACAATTACTCTATGTAAAATATTTTACATGAAAAACACACAAAGTAGCAAGGATATTTACTCTATGTAAAATATTTTACATGAAAAACACACAAAGTAGCAAGGACAATTATTTTATGTAAAATATTTTACATGAAAAACACACAAAGTAGCAAGGACAATTATTTTATGTAAAATATTTTACATGAAAAACACACAAAGTAGCAAGGATAATTATTTTATGTAAAATATTTTACATGAAAAACACACAAAGTAGCAAGGATAATTATTTTATGTAAAATATTTTACATGAAAAACACACAAAGTAGCAAGGACAATTATTTTATGTAAAATATTTTACATGAAAAACACACAAAGTAGCAAGGACAATTATTTTATGTAAAATATTTTACATGAAAAACACACAAAGTAGCAAGGATAATTATTTTATGTAAAATATTTTACATGAAAAACACACAAAGTAGCAAGGATAATTATTTTATGTAAAATATTTTACATGAAAAACACACAAAGTAGCAAGGACAATTATTTTATGTAAAATATTTTACATGAAAAACACACAAAGTAGCAAGGACAATTATTTTATGTAAAATATTTTACATGAAAAACACACAAAGTAGCAAGGACAATTATTTTATGTAAAATATTTTACATGAAAAACACACAAAGTAGCAAGGATAATTATTTTATGTAAAATATTTTACATGAAAAACACACAAAGTAGCAAGGATAATTATTTTATGTAAAATATTTTACATGAAAAACACACAAAGTAGCACGGACAATTATTTTATGTAAAATATTTTACATGAAAAACACACAAAGTAGCAAGGACAATTATTTTATGTAAAATATTTTACATGAAAAACACACAAAGTAGCAAGGACAATTATTTTATGTAAAATATTTTACATGAAAAACACACAAAGTAGCAAGGACAATTATTTTATGTAAAATATTTTACATGAAAAACACACAAAGTAGCAAGGATAATTATTTTATGTAAAATATTTTACATGAAAAACACACAAAGTAGCAAGGATAATTATTTTATGTAAAATATTTTACATGAAAAACACACAAAGTAGCAAGGACAATTACTCTATGTAAAATATTTTACATGAAAAACACACAAAGTAGCAAGGATAATTATTTTATGTAAAATATTTTACATGAAAAACACACAAAGTAGCAAGGACAATTACTCTATGTAAAATATTTTACATGAAAAACACACAAAGTAGCAAGGACAATTATTTTATGTAAAATATTTTACATGAAAAACACACAAAGTAGCAAGGATAATTATTTTATGTAAAATATTTTACATGAAAAACACACAAAGTAGCAAGGATAATTATTTTATGTAAAATATTTTACATGAAAAACACACAAAGTAGCAAGGACAATTACTCTATGTAAAATATTTTACATGAAAAACACACAAAGTAGCAAGGATAATTATTTTATGTAAAATATTTTACATGAAAAACACACAAAGTAGCAAGGACAATTACTCTATGTAAAATATTTTACATGAAAAACACACAAAGTAGCAAGGACAATTATTTTATGTAAAATATTTTACATGAAAAACACACAAAGTAGCAAGGACAATTACTCTATGTAAAATATTTTACATGAAAAACACACAAAGTAGCAAGGATAATTATTTTATGTAAAATATTTTACATGAAAAACACACAAAGTAGCAAGGACAATTATTTTATGTAAAATATTTTACATGAAAAACACACAAAGTAGCAAGGACAATTATTTTATGTAAAATATTTTACATGAAAAACACACAAAGTAGCAAGGATAATTATTTTATGTAAAATATTTTACATGAAAAACACACAAAGTAGCAAGGACAATTACTCTATGTAAAATATTTTACATGAAAAACACACAAAGTAGCAAGGACAATTATTTTATGTAAAATATTTTACATGAAAAACACACAAAGTAGCAAGGATAATTATTTTATGTAAAATATTTTACATGAAAAACACACAAAGTAGCAAGGATAATTATTTTATGTAAAATATTTTACATGAAAAACACACAAAGTAGCAAGGACAATTACTCTATGTAAAATATTTTACATGAAAAACACACAAAGTAGCAAGGATAATTATTTTATGTAAAATATTTTACATGAAAAACACACAAAGTAGCAAGGACAATTACTCTATGTAAAATATTTTACATGAAAAACACACAAAGTAGCAAGGACAATTATTTTATGTAAAATATTTTACATGAAAAACACACAAAGTAGCAAGGACAATTACTCTATGTAAAATATTTTACATGAAAAACACACAAAGTAGCAAGGATAATTATTTTATGTAAAATATTTTACATGAAAAACACACAAAGTAGCAAGGACAATTATTTTATGTAAAATATTTTACATGAAAAACACACAAAGTAGCAAGGACAATTATGTTATGTAAAATATTTTACATGAAAAACACACAAAGAAGCAAGGACAATTATTTTATGTAAAATATTTTACATGAAAAACACACAAAGTAGCAAGGACAATTATTTTATGTAAAATATTTTACATGAAAAACACACAAAGTAGCAAGGACAATTACTCTATGTAAAATATTTTACATGAAAAACACACAAAGTAGCAAGGATATTTACTCTATGTAAAATATTTTACATGAAAAACACACAAAGTAGCAAGGATATTTACTCTATGTAAAATATTTTACATGAAAAACACACAAAGTAGCAAGGATAATTATTTTATGTAAAATATTTTACATGAAAAACACACAAAGTAGCAAGGATATTTACTCTATGTAAAATATTTTACATGAAAAACACACAAAGTAGCAAGGATATTTACTCTATGTAAAATATTTTACATGAAAAACACACAAAGTAGCAAGGATAATTATTTTATGTAAAATATTTTACATGAAAAACACACAAAGTAGCAAGGATATTTACTCTATGTAAAATATTTTACATGAAAAACACACAAAGTAGCAAGGATAATTATTTTATGTAAAATATTTTACATGAAAAACACACAAAGTAGCAAGGATATTTACTCTATGTAAAATATTTTACATGAAAAACACACAAAGTAGCAAGGATATTTACTCTATGTAAAATATTTTACATGAAAAACACACAAAGTAGCAAGGACAATTATTTTATGTAAAATATTTTACATGAAAAACACACAAAGTAGCAAGGACAATTATTTTATGTAAAATATTTTACATGAAAAACACACAAAGTTGCAAGGACAATTATTTTATGTAAAATATTTTACATGAAAAACACACAAAGTAGCAAGGACAATTATTTTATGTAAAATATTTTACATGAAAAACACACAAAGTAGCAAGGATAATTATTTTATGTAAAATATTTTACATGAAAAACACACAAAGTAGCAAGCACTTTTGCAACTCTAGTTGTGTATGTTACTTTTATTTTATGAGTATTTATTTCATTTACAATATTTTACATAGAGTATTCTTCCTTATTTATTTCTCAATCAGTGATGGTTGGTTAGTTGGCTGGTTGGTTGGTTGCTGATCAAGCTGTCCATGGGCTCATGCCCTTTGACCCAAAGAATTATTACTGGGGAGTCTGTGAATTTTCGTCCCACCCCGGGCCAGAGCCAGAGAAAAACTATCACACTACTAGGAAGGTAGGTTTCAACCTATGAACTGCTCCGAGCCACTGCAGCCAAGATAGGGTTTACTGTGCTCATTCCCCGCCACCAATTGACTACTGGTTATGCCGAACTTCTCTATTGCTCCAGGCATGCAACCAAATGTTCAAGTCAAAAGGATTGTCCCGTCCTGAGTCAGTGTGCCTCTATAATGGGCCTCAGCCATAGGAAAAACAGTGCTGTCAGTTTCCTCCTCCCCACCGCTGCGCAGCAAATCTCTGGCTCTCTCCCAACCACAGAGGGTGCATACATAAACAAACAAAGAAAACAATATGGCATAAAATACATTGTAACAAAAAATTAAAAGTATGAGAGGCATAATTGTATAGATGACATGCCATGAAGCTTCTGTAATAGATAACCTCAATATAACAGCATGTCATCTACTTAGGTTTTTCTGTTGCATGGGTGGTTTGTCTAATGGGCCATTGGTGAGACCCACAGACGCAAACCATGCGTACTCAATCAGTGATAGTAACAAGGTTATTTTTCTTGCATATACTATAATTGCACTTTATCTACAACAATTTTAGTTTATCTTTAGTTTTATAGGTTTGTTTACTTTAATACTACGATATTTTACACTTTGTTGAGCATTCTCTAGCACATTACTTATTATTATACTTTCATTTATTGTTCTCCATTTTTGAAACCGTGTTTACTTTCCACTCTCATCTATACTCTTTTATCCTCTTTCTAACAATGTCGCCTGTTACCAGACCATCAATGTGATGGTATAACACAATCTAGTTCAGATTGTGTTCAATGACCCTTACCCAAGATCTCATTAACATTATATTCAGGGACACATTGAACCTAATCGAAGATAATTTGACACAATATAATTGCACAGTAAACAATCTTGGAAATTGTTATCATAACCTAGGTGAAATATTGACAACCTGATCAGCCTCTACCTGCTGATATTTGCTGGGGAATTGTTGCATTGTTGCAGTGATGTTGAAACTGAACCAAAGAAAAACTGACATTATTAAGATGAGTACATGCACAATGAATGGATAATTATTCCAATATGCTAGCTGTTATTGAATATCCACCGTGCTAGTTCCAGCCTTTTGGCTCCTGCCACACGCTCTGGATAAATTATGTATTTAGAGCCACGTGGGCGGCAGTTGCAACATCCAACAGCGCGAGACTGTACGAGAGTGCACGAGAATTAAAGTTAAAGTTGTGGATCGGCTTCTCAGATCGAAGAGGGACATAGTTGGTAGCATCATTAAGTTTGAGCTCCTGGTAAACTTCACCAACTTGTCAAAGCCGTATTAGAAACATCAATGATAAAATATATTTGAAATAGCGAAAATTGAAATAATTAAAGTTTAACAAACTAACATAAATAAACAAAGGAATCAAAATTAACTGAAGAACAGAAATCGGTCAAAAAACAAGACACTCATCACCCATTTCGATATTTGTACTGAACCGACATCCCTTACAAGATCCTTAGACAATTTCTGAAAATCTAGAATTCTTTAAAATACTGCTAATTTTTCCAGATACGTGTAATCGATTCAACTGACATTTTCGAGGAATATCCAAGAAGTCTTAGATCCTTTCAGAACTGTTGAGTTTGGCCAAGACATTCTCTAAAGTAAGTAAAACATGTTCTTTTTCTGTGTATTTTACTCTTCTTTCTTTCGCGTTCTTGTTATTTGAATTCAGTTTTGAATATCATTTTTCTTAAAACGAGTTTAAATGTTAACTTTTAGAATGTGAGTTTTCGTAGTCTTTCATTGCATTTGGTCTTGTTTGTGTTTTCATCTACAACAATTTATACAACATTTGTTTTCTTTCATCTACAACAATTCGTTTACTTTCATCTAGAATTTGTGTACTTTTATCTACAACAATTTGCTTACTTTCGCCTACATCATTTTTTTACTTTTATCTACAACAATGTGCTTACTTTCACCTACATCATTTTTTTTACTTTTATCTACAACAATTTGCTTACTTTCACCTACATCATTTTTTTTACTTTTATCTACAACAATTTGCTTAGTTTCACCTACATCATTTTTTTACTTTTATCTACAAGAATTTGCTTCCTTTCACCTACATCATTTTTTTACTTTTATCTACAACAATTTGCTTACTTTCACCTACATCATTTTTTTTTACTTTTATCTACATCAATTTATTTACTTTCATCTATAATAATTTTAACCATCATCTACAAGAATACGTTTACGTTCATCTAGAAAAATTTATTTTCTTTCATCTACAACAATTTGTTTGCTGTCATATGCAACAATTGTACTGCTGTCATCTACAACAATTTTACATTCATCTACAACAATTTTACTGTCACCTACAACCTTTTACTTTCATTTACAATAATTTTTCTTTCACCTACAGCATTTTTTACTTTCATCTACAACAGTTTTTCTTTCATATTCTATAATTGTACTTTGATCTACAACAATTTTACTTTATCTGCAGTTTTTTAATTTCATCTACAACAGTTCGTTTCCTTCTATTACAACATATGGTTGACGTAAGACAACATGAAACGTCTACAACGATAATTTGTGTATTCACAACTGCAATCATTTGTTCACTTTCTATCATAACAATTGTTTACCTACAACTGCAATATATATATATATATATATATATATATATATATATATATATGAATTCATATTATGCATGTCCTGTAGTCTCATGTGACAATTTTTTATGTTTACCAAAGCAATTACTGAAAACAGTGACATTTTATTTATCTGGTTCTCTCCGCAGTATAGCAATAGAGTTTCTGAATAGCAATAGCGTTTCTTCATATGAATAAATTATTTAAGTTCATAGGTTTTTAAGTTCGTAACATTTCATGTATAACATGACTTTTTTGTGGTAAATTTATTAGATTTAGATATTAATTTAGACTTACTTTTGACTTCCCGTCTATCAAATATCTCGCTGATATTTTACACCATGTAGTCAATAAATTACGTAAATATTTAGACGGAGGGGGGGGGGTGAGGAAGAGGGTCTGAAAAAAATGACAATTTTGACAATTGGTTAAGAGTTGGACGAGCATTTTCGCAAAGGTTGATGTGAACACATTTCTTTTATATGACAAGTTTGTTTGTTTGTTTTTCGTTCGCTCCATTGTAACCATCACGGATATCCGTGCGATTTCCGCCGGGAGCGTGATTACGTTGTGCCACCGTTATGCGCCTTGTAGGCCTAGCACATCCGATTTCGGCATGCCTTGACAATTCGGGTGGGCTACCCTTAGCCTGTGACAGCCTCTATATCTGTCTCCAGGCACGCGTAGTGGCGACTCTTCGCCCAGACGATTTTTGCTCTCGTCTGACTCGCACGAGGTGTTCCACTGTCTATGAACTTGCCTCGTGTAATTGGACGTGCTGTGCCTGTGCCCATTGGGTACTGAACCGTTTCTCATCCGTGAGCCTGGTTCCTTAAGGGGAAGAACTCAACAGAGGAGTTGGACCCTGGCTCTTTCGCCCTCTTAGCCGAGGTGTCATTCACCGACATCGTGTACCCCTTGTCCAAGTTCGAGTCTCACACCACGCGTTTGAGAGCAAGGCGTTCTCGAGCTGAGCGTCCTTGTCCCAATAGCGCCTGAGCCCATCACGTACTGAACCCTTTCTCTCTTCAAGTGTATTTCCGGTGTAGGAAAACCTGACAGTAGAGTTGGGCCAGGGCTAAATCGTTGTCCCTTTTGTGCCTAGCCCATCTGGTACGGAACCCTTTCTCTCTGCAAGTGTACTTCCGATATAGGAAACCTTGACAGTAGAGCTGGGCCAGGACTACCATCGTTGTCCCTTTCTTGCCTAAGCCCATCGGGTACAGAACCCTTTCTCTTCGCGAGCATATTTCCGGTTTAGGAAGGCTCGACATTAGAGTTGGATTAGGTCTTCTTGCTTTACCAAACGCCAATGAATGGGTCTGGGTCTCTGCCTGTAAGGAACACAGGTAACTAGAAGCTCGCCTCGAGCTGACGGAGCTTGTAGTTCCCCTTTCCGAGGGACTTTTCACTTTCTATTTGCAGTTCACGCTGCCCTCTAGCGCTGTTCTGTCTTTTCATTGTTTCATTGTACTTGGTATGAAATCTATTTGTCTCTCGCCATGCATCTACCTTTACGTGCATTTTACATTGGCCGCCCCTCCAATGTTCGGACTGGACTGACTAGCTTCACTGTATGTCGACAGTGTCGCTATATGTGGTGATGCTGGTGGTGTCGGAGATATTGTCTGTCTCTTGTGCAGTCAAATCTCTTTCCATCTGCTACCTCCACATTCTCGGACACGATCCCCAAATGATTTGGCCAGAATCAGCTCGAGCTGCTGTATTTCTGTTTCCAGGGTGCACCGCGTGGAGGTACATTTGGGTTCTTCATTATCTGCTAACCCTGGGTCCGCCTAGAGCAATGCGTTCCCTTTGCACCCCACTCTATTCTGATGAATTACTTACTTTATGTAATATTAGTGTGATCTATACATATTTTTTATCTTAACGGTGGATTCGTAGTCTACGTTTTGATATTTAATCTGTTTGTTCGTAAGGGGAGTAACTTGCGTAAGGGGCCTCAGACTTTATTATATTTGTTCGTCTCTCTATATAGTTTACTGCTTGTATTTGCGGTTAGATGAAACTAGAAATTCTTTTCATAGAAAACACCACAGAAAGATAAAAACAATTAGTCGTCTTCAAGGCGAGAGTCGAGTACAGATTTATCATCATCAAGATTATACTCGTTTTTGTTATCATTATGCGGTACATTTACGTTATTATCATTGGTACATTACGGGGAGATGTGTCCACATTTTTAACGAAACAAGCCATACATTATTTAACGAAATAGACTTTCCCTAAAGGTGTTTAGAGCGCAGCATCCATCGATCTTCGTGCAATACACTGAGAGGCCCCTTCTCTGGGAGACCCTTGTGAGGGGATATCAGTGATTTCGTGCAGATCGAATGATCGGTAGCAGATGGTGCATGTTTTTTTTTATCTCCGCGTCACGGAAGATGTATGAAATCACGCCTAATATTAAATGTTAGAATGGGTGGACACATCTGCCTGTAATGGATCTTATCATTATATTCAACTGCAACAATTGTTAAAACTAGAGCAGTACTTATATAATGTATCATTATTTTAAACATCGACATTTGTTATCATCGACATTATTGCTGAAGCTTTACTTATCAATCTTGTCATAATTCATTTCTTTATCGTCGTCTCGTGTACACAATTTTCAAATATAAATTTACTTTGAAGGAAACCTTGTTATGTAACCTGTAAGGAAACTAAATTCTCAATGTTTATGCAGTAAGTGTAAATCAGCAAAAGTATTATTTACAAAATGTATAGTTATAATTATTAAGAAAAATCATTGCACTTGTGGTAAACCCAAACTTGCACAACTTCGTCTAGCAGATGGTAAAGGGTTTGCCTGCTGATGGTTGATGTGGCTTACTGGTTGAACATTAGCTTCATTCTGCACTACATGCGTCCAGATCTATTAATACCACACTTAATATTGAATTCTCATTATTTGTGTGCCATCACTAGATGTGTCTATATGAAGGTGACACAAGGTTGCCAATCATGCAGCAATTTCAATTCGTCAACTTCATCCATCAACAATACCCCGTATATTGATGGTCCCAAACAAACGATGCAAGCATGTCTGTTCTCTCATTTACCGTATAAGCCATCATGCCCTTCGCGGTAGATGCATGTGATATCTCGAAATGTGGACGTAGCTATAGATCCACTAGTAATGACACTTTTTACCTGATTCGTTATCAAACTTCTGTATTTCTCATGTAGCAGAACAATGGCCCTTATAGATTTCCAGCAAGATATACTCCATGGAATGGACATGCGTGTGTCGCCGTGTTATTTGCACCAATCGCCAGACACACCTGACTTCGGCATAGTGTCCCAATGTTTTTGCCACTTTCACTGAACGGTCAAAATATGTAGTCATATCAGTAAAAGACCAGTTGTACGATAGAACTGGTTCCGGTACTGTACACTGTATACCAACCTTAACGCTGCCTAAGGTCAAGCATACTTGTCAAGCTGTAGGTAGTAAGTTAAATAACCCATGACATGTATTAATGGCGTACGGGTGTGGAATGTTAGCGATCTCACACTTCAGTGGCTCTGCATATGAGGGCGGTAGCCATCTCCTCTCCCTCGAAGCCTTTACTCCCCGGATTATAAGTTACCCATTTATGGCAGGGTCGACCCGGTAGCCGTTCCGCGATTTCCGCCTCAGCTGGGGAATGAACTCTGGACCACTCATATGTGAAGCTAGTGTTCTAACCATAGCACTACGCGTCTCCACTGCTGTAGGTATTGGTATCAATATAGCTGCAGACGCACAGGCGATACTTTTCTTTTGAACCTTTCAAAGCATGGACTGTGATCAGACACAATAACTGCCTAAAGCAATGTATGTAAATGGAAAATTACGTGTCTGATATATTAAAAAAATACCCGCATACTGCGTGACAACAAAAGCTAGCATAGTTGTTCTGCCTACTCCTTTATATACTGTACTTGTTTTAATATTTTTGAGTTCATTCCACAAAATGTGCTCGCGAGTTTTTTCATCACAGCACTTTATTCAAATGTTTTAGTTTACATTTTTTCAATGTTTCGTCTCCATGTGTGACTGGTTTCTAACATCACACGGAGGAAAGTTGTTGAAGAAGATTTGGGTGCGTGTTGGTTATTTATTTTTATAATAAAATATGCCCTTGGGCAGTAGAAGAAAAATAAAGGTAGACATAGTTGCTGAGTATACTTACGACCCTGATGGGGTATAAGCGCTATGGATCAATCAATAATCAATAAACCCGTAATTCTTCAGGGTCGTTGGGGTACCACATTGGATGCCTCAGCACACAGAGTCCTCCAGCGAATTCTATCCTCAGAGATGCGGATGAGTGTGAAAATATCTTGCCCTGTCCATTCCTTGATGTTGTCTGTCCATGCCTTTATTTCCCCTCTCTGTTTCTTTTACCCTCGATAGTTCACTGCAGTATTGTTTTTGACAAGGAATCGTGCCTGCATACATGTCCAAACCATGCTAGTTTTATTCTCTGTGTGTGATTATCCATTGTAGTATTTCAGTGGGCAAAAGGTTTAGATAGTGGTGTCCATCTCCTCTCCAGCTGTCCTTATGATGTAGTTACATGGATGTGTTTTCTCTCTCCATCTCCATTACACTTTGCTGATGTTGACACTACATCACGTTTGAACTTCGCGCTGATCGCATCGCTACCGTTTCACTAGATCACAACCTTACTTCGTACGCATCCACATAAAAGACTTCTAAACTTGATAATACCTTCACTATATTGTTATCATTTAATCCATTAACGAAGTAACATTCAAGATATTATCACGACACATTGACATATTGTTCCACTGCACATTAAGCGCTATGGATAGATTGTTTTGAAATCTGCATGAGTAGAACACAAAATGAAATTCTCAAAAACTATCTGCAAGAAAAAAAAGTTAGATACCTAATGGGTATGAACTTCACGAAATATTGAAAAATATGGCAAAATGGATGAAGTTTGTTTGGGACCTGTAGTCTGCTGGGAGTTACTTGTGAACAGATAAAATACCCCTTTATTCGCACATAATACCGTGTGAAATTATTTGTCGATATTGTGAGTACTATAGAAATATTCTTCCACTTCGGACTATATAACTTCATATAGGCTTCCAGATCTTAACACAATTTTGAGAATGCCCAAAACAGAACGCATAATTAATCCTCTGCTGTCCTATATTTATGTATGCTATTGTTTTATTAATCGCCCTGAAAGCATTAGTTGATCTCGCAGGGAAAAAAAAGACGAATATTTTGCACAGTAATTGGAAGAAAAATTGGTAGAAAATATGACGATCGAAAGTTGTTCTTGTTGCTATGGTAACAAATGAAATGACATTCTTGGTAATGTATCTTGGACACAAGCACAAATAATGGTAGATGTGAAATAGAAGTTAAAAGGAGAATATGAATGGCTAAAATTGCTTTCAATGACATGAGGAAAGTATTAAAATGTACACATAGCACAAACAAACTAAAAGTTAGAATTGTAATATGCTATATCTATTCTATATTAATGTATGTCTCAGAAACATGGACAATGAGCAAACAACTAGAAGACATAATTGGTGCCTGAGATATGGAAATATAGAAGAATAGGGATAACTTCATGGACAAAGAAGGAAATAAAATTGGGTCTACCAACACTGCCTATAAATAAAAACATATTAAGGGAAATAAAATCACCCCCAAAAAAATTTATTTAACTTATCGAAAGAAGATGAGTGGAGACATTGAAGAAGACTTAAAAAGTGAGTGTGAATACTGAAAATCACTGTCATCTTTGTCCCAGGACAACCAGGTGTGGAGGGGCTTTGTCCCAGGACAACCAGGTGTGGAGGGGCTTTGTCCCAGGACAACCAGGTGTGGAGGGGCTTTGTCCCAGGACAACCAGGTGTGGAAGGGCTTTGTCCCATGACAACCAGGTGTGGAGGGGCTTTGTCCCAGGACAACCAGGTGTGGAGGGGCTTTGTCTCAGGACAACCATGTGTGGAGGGGCTTTGTCCCAGGACAACCAGGTCTGGAGGGGAAAGAGCCTGTTGACGTTCCTTTTTTTAAAGACCTTACGTGAAGGTAGAATGGGGAGACGTGAACAAGAGGTAGACAGACATACCAGTAAGTGAAACATCAAAAGATTGACAGGTTACAGTTTAGCAGAGTTCGCCATCAAAGCAAGGTATAGAAGATGTTGAAGGTCCGTTGCAGCCAATATTCGTTGCGAAGACGGCACCTGATGATGATGATTACCCACATTCGCACTTGTTGTGTTCGATTATGAAATATATTGTGAGGAATTTGAACTGGATTTATAATGTAACACTAACGCTGCTGTCATTTTCATATTGTATGAATGTTGCCCGTGTGTTGTCGGGGCCCGAAAGGGAGCAAAGAATATCAACACTATTTACCTTCCACGCATGTCGTAAAAGGCGACTAAGGAGGTTATGCGAATGAGTTGGCTGCCCCATCCCATATAGGGTCAGTGACCCAAAGCGATGCTAAAGTCGGATGTGTCAGGCTGAAAGGCGCAGATATCGCAACAATGCTGTAAACCATGACACAATGCATTCCGTTATCCCGACTACATCCTGCTAATCTACAGGAGTCTGAGAACGAACGCAGAAAAAGAAAAAGATAGGATACCAGGTGTGCCCATTACCATTCAGCAGCTTACACATTGATTGACCAGAAACCACCTCACACGTGTGACCTTTATTGTTTAATACGTTGCTATAGCAACAATTCGTACCATCTAACAGCAAGTGTCTTTCTAGTGACCTACATTAAACCAGCCTGAACATTGCGTAACAACAAAAGGCTACTCCGACTTTTCCCGTCATCTTCATTTGTCCTTTTTTGTATATATTCTGTGTCACCAGCCACTGAAAGGAACGGGAAATGTAGAAGTTTACTTAAGCAGGGCGTACACAGAGACGTGAGTAACGACATTCATGCCGACATAACGAGGTTCACGGTCTATCTATACATTTTCTTGTGGTAGGACTGACAACATACTTATTTTTATTGGAAACCACGGGTGATTAATGAACTTGAATACTCATCGTCTAATCGTCGGGCTAGTGATCAACCACTACAGAAAAAAATTATCAGAATGTCATAGATAACCCAACAATGTGGACACTTGGTGGCAGGGATAACGCAAGGCAAATGTGAGTATGAAAGGAAATAGTTAAAATAAATCTTTATCAATAGTTATAACGACAAACTAGCAACGAACTACACAGATACACAACGTTTCGACTAAAGGTTGTTAATCTGGACGAAAACAACGAGAAAATAATGATGAACTTACATGCGACAACAAAGCTAAAAAGGGCAAAGTGGAGAGTAATAAGTAGTACTGTATATGGTTAAGGAAATGTTCCAGATGACAAATAACATATGATTGGAGATGGAAAATAAACGAATGCAAACACGTATTCACTATTATGACTTAGCCTATTGTGTTACTACGGCCCATACCTGATTTTTGCATCAAATATTCTCTGGCTCTTTGGTAATTATATTAGTTAGTTAGTTAGTTAGTTAAATAGTTAGTTATTCCTCTAGAGCCAAGGACGGGCACATAGGCCGGATATCATAGATTTCCATGTCTCTCGTTTCATTGAAATTTGCTTTAGATCTTCATTCTTTCTGATACCGATGGTGAAACGTTCCCTTGTAATAGTTCTACGTAAAGTTTCTTTTGGTCTTCCTCGTTTTCTCTTGCCTTTTGGTGACCACATCAAAACTTGACAGGGGAGTCTTTCAGTATCCATTTGTAGTGAGTGTCCGATGGTAATTATATATTTGTACTATTAAACTACTTGATAAGTTCTGATAAAGAATAGAAGAAACATGGAACATACATCTCTCTCAAAGAGAGAAAGTCGATAACAGGATTCAGGAAAAATGTTGCCATAACTAATACAAGGAAGTGACCTGTGTACTCAGTGTACAAGCTAATTTTTACATTATAAAGTTAATTACACAAATGCACTGTCACTATGTCTTTTACAACAGATAAACAACCAGATCTAGGTTCCATTAAGGTGTTCCTGATTGTAAATGATCAAGGTGTACGAGAGTGTCACTCTGCCAACTGTGCAATGTAAGGAATTGACTTTCTTATGTGGCTATTGTTTAACCTTGCAAATTAAGAAATTTATTGGCAGCGCTGAACCGATAAGAACAGAATAATATGTGCTGCAACTGCACAATGTTACAGAAGTGTAATAGCTCTAGTATCAATTTAGCAAACTGTTATAACATGTTATCAATATATAAAGTCGCACGCGGAGCAGTTGCATGTACTGGTGTGTTAGTGCTCTGCTGTTGAGAACGCGCTGTTAAAGGTAGAGTGTACTATTTGTTGGAAAGTGCAATGGCTATAATTTTTACATGCATGCTAATCACTGGTGACACACATAACACACAAGCATCGACGTTTCTACCAAAAGACCTTTATCAAGACAACATACACAACAGACTACAACAAGTAAGAACAACACTATAGACTTTCACATGTCCAAGTTAACAATAAACATACTGTAATCGTTACAGGTGGTTTATAGTTACATCAAACTACCCTCTTCATCTCGTGAGACAGATCACTATGAGAAGTAGGCTTCTTCACTAGGCATTGAAATCCACAGAAAACTGAAATCTCCTGTATATGAAAATATGAACGTAAACTGTTAAGAAACAAGCCCACTGCACATATGAAGCACAAGCAAATCACTCGTGTTTGCTGGGAATCTAAACAAACAAATAATTGTTGCTAACGCGATGTTACATGTGCAACGGATCCACTTTCCTGAAGTGGTCCTTATTCTAAACATATACAAGCAATTATATCTGTAGAGATATATCGACAACACCGTCTTTTCAAAATGGATTCCTAGTTGTCTCGTGTATTGTAGTGTTTTATTTCATCTAGTGTCTTATATTCCTGTCTCGATAAAGATATTCAGGGATAGGACAATTGGGCAGGTGACAACAAGTTTAGACAATAGTCAAAGGAGAAGAATGACTTTGTATAAGAAAAGTGATTCATAATGAGAAAAATGATAACAAGGGCAAAAGCGCAGTATTATACCAGAAGGCCATCATCATATATGATAGGGGATGCAAAGAGTGGGTTATGGGATGGGAGACTTCGAGATCAAGCAAATGATTAAGGGCAATGCATAGAGCGAGGATGCAGTCATATTCTGATGTGTAGGCTCGGCCTGGAGAGAAGTTGGGGTAAACCTTCTCTGCTAGAGTAAGAGAAAGGTGTGTAGTCGAGCAGACCGTGATGTGACAACAGCATCCAAAATGAGATTGAAAATGGAGGCAGCTGTGATAACAGCTTCCAAAATGAGAATAGAGGTGGAAGCAAATGTGACAACAGTCTCCAAAATGAGATTGAAGGTGGAGGCAGATGGGATAACAACCTCCAAAATGAGATTGAAGGTGGAGGAAGATGTGATAGCCTCCAAAATGAGAATAGAGGTGGAAGCAGATATAGCACCCTTATGATAACTATCGGAAACTACGGTTGTTTGGTTGGTTGCTTGGTTGCTGATACAGCTGTCCATGGGCTCATGTATTTTGACATAATGCCATAAAAATGGCATTATATTGCTGGGATCTCTGTGGATTTTCGGCCCATCCCGGACCAGAGCTAGAGAATATAATTATGACACCACCAGGAAGATAGGTTTCAACCTATGCACTTTTCCGAACCACTACAGCCAAGATAGGGTCCACTGTGTTCATTCCCTGCCACCAATTGACTACTGGTCATGTCAAACTTCTCTATTGCTCCAGGCATGCAACATAATGTTTAAGTCAAAAGGATTGATACGTCCTGAGTCACTGTACCTCTATAATGTGCCTCAGTTATAGGAAAAAACAGTGATGTCAGTTTCCACCTCTCAGCGCTGCGCAGTACATGTCTGGCTCCCACGCAACCACAGATGGTGCATACATATAAAAAAATAACAAAGCATGAAACACATTGCAAGAATAAAAGCATGAGAAGCATACTAGTATAGATGACGTTCCATGAAGCTTCTATAAACCGTTAGTTTTGCACTTTATTTAAATCCTATAATGTGGTGTTTGATGCAGGACACCAATCAGCGGAGCCATATTCCAGGTATGGTCTTATGCATTGCTGGTAAACTTTACGAGGTATATTCTTACTGGCTGCCAATTTGGTTGCACTTAGTTTTCTCAGGATAAGCTAACTTCCTCCTGAATTTTGTTGTTGCTTTGTTTATGTGTTGCTTCCGTGTCAGCTTATCATAAAAAGTAACTCCGACGTATGTGGGTTGTTTGTCTTCATTCAACAGTTCTCTATCCAATCAATTATACGTTTTTCTTTACTTTGAAAAACTTCCATGGTCATGCTACTTTGACCCACCAACTTAATTAAGTATCCAGACACATAGGAAATGTTTACTCTGCATAATAAGATATTTTCCCAATTTCCCTTTCTATAAAACAATACAGACATAAATCATATGCAAGTGAAATTCTGTAGCTTGTATTGAATGGTTTATTATATGTACATTTATGAAAGTGTTATGTTTATCCTAACGAGTGAAAGTGTGCTATTTAGTTAGTATCCTCGCGAGTCTTGTATCTTACACAAACATGTCATGAGCGAAATACATTGTGTGGGGCAATCTCCTGCTGAGCATTGTCAGGAACTACTTATGTCCAGGGGGAGGGGATATACACAAAAAAATGAAGAAGGAATGTATAACTGACGAAGAAGACGTTATTTATCTCAGGGGTGCCAACCTTTTGCAATTAAATGCACCAATTTTTCCATAGTAAAGTTTTAACATAACATTTATAACATAACCCACAACATTTATTAATGCCATAGGGGTGTGAGATGTTAGCGATCTCACATTTCAGAGGTTCTGCAAATGAGGGCGGTACTCCTCTCCCTCGCAGTCATTACTTCCTGGATTAATCCGGTACCCATTTAAGGCTGGGTGGACATGGGAGCAGTTGTGATCTGATAAACATTTACGCCTCAACTGGGGAATGAACCCAGGACCACTCATATGCGAAGTCAGTGTGCTAACCATTGCGCTACGCGGCTCACACATTTTTCTCTTGTTCATACTCTTGTTCAAATGCGCCAAATGACACATGTACTCAAATTCAGATCAATACAAAATATGGATATATGTAACATTGTAGATAATATGTATTTTCATTGAATAAGTTAATGTTTGATTTCCTGAAAATATATTACAGTTACTACAGGTTATATGGCTGGGCTTTCTTGTTTTTAATATATTAATACTGGTGTGTAATGTGTTAGTTATACACATGTAGTGCGGCAATATTTCTGTCCTGTGCTGCTACGTGCAGATGAGGCGTGAGACAACCTTAAATGTAGCTTGTCTAGGAGAAGGTGAATTCTAATTTCAGACTCCCTCCTGCATTGCAGACACGATACTGGCGTACTAAAGGTTAGGAGAAACAACTCTGAAAACAAACATGATGCTGCAGTTTGGGTTGATCGAGTCAAGACAATGGAAACACATCCATAAAGATAAACAGCAGAGAAGTAGACTTATGATTCTATGGCGCATAACTCGATGTCTAGCATATCTCCCATAATGTCAAACAAAGGTGCTGATGGAAGATAGTATGTCCTATCTGTGGAGTTCCATAGTATCTAACAAAGATGCTGATGGAAGAGAGTATGTCCTATCTGTGGAGTTCCATAATGTCTAACAAAGATGCTGATGGAAGATATTATGTCCTATCTGTGGAGTCACGCCGCTCAGGCCAGATGTCGGTCTCTGAGCCTTGAAAGAACCAAACATAGAGTGGTGGTTCCTCTGATTCCACTTGTGGGGTCAGGTGTGGAGGACAGAGTTTACTGAATAATCTGGTCAACAACAGATAAAGGACAAAGAAACATCACAGTAATGCAGTGAAACGAGAGTGCACACCGATAAAGACAGATGTCTTAATGCGACTCTATAAAGAAGACAGACCGAAAGAGGTGACTTGTTGTATTTAAAAATTAAATCCCTGCCACTGAAATTAAAATCCCTTCAACCACTGAAACAGAGATAGTTCAAGCTATACTCTCCCTCCAAGGAGATCTATTACAAATCTTCAACTGTTACTTTCTCCAAAACAAAAAGTTCTATATCTTCACTGTAATGAAATATCCGAAGAAGAAAACTGCATCACAATTAGGGCATAAACAACAGATGTCAGAGCTGGGGGCTGCCCTGACATTAACACTGGAGGAGAAACAATAGGAGGCGTGGAAAATGAAAGTAAACTACACCTCTTAGATCAGCCAGAAGATTCTTGCACGTTTTATTCCCACACCGTTATGCCATCATTCACTCCGATCTGGCAGTTATAACAACTTGATCCCTAAAATACGTACATTCCAAACTTAACTCGCAACTAGTGACCAAATACCTTTTCTATTTCAAATCCAAACCACTCAGAAATCATCCACACATAATTTAGTCCCAAGATGGAATAAGATAGCCGACTGGGAAAAGTTCACTGCTTTAACTGACACCTATTCCACTCTCATCAACTGTAAAACAAACCGTATAAACAAATCATATATACTGTTCCAGCAGGCAATTCTCCAAGCTGCAAGATAATCAATTCTCAGAGGTGCCAGATCGAATTATAAACCCAACTGGTCAGAACTTTTTCAGCACCTTTACGATCAACAGGCTATTGCCAGAAATGTTGCAGGAACCAATCTAGTGTGGAAAACAATATATTCCATAAAGAAAACCAACGTATTGTTTACACGAGATTATGAAGCAACAACATGAAAGTTGGCATGAAAAAATAAACTCTCTTAATTTTGACAGAGAGGGGAACAGACTAGAAAACTACTCAACTTCTAAACCAGGAAGAAAGTAGAAAACTGTCAATTGTGTTGTTGGGGGGGGGGGGATAATGGAACTAAAACAGGAACAAATGCATCAAATTTCTTGCAGAACAGTTTGGGAAAATATGAAACACTACAATCAGCCATCAAAGAGACAATAAAAATAAACTAATAAATCAAAGTAGCAAACCTTGAGATCATCATTAAGTGACGGAATGGTTGCAAACTAACTAAAGAAGAACTAGAAAACCCTTTAAAGGGATTTAAAAAAACGACAAACACCTTGACTTGATCACATTTTCAATTATATGTTTAAGCAACTTGGGTGCATTGCAAAGAAGAAGATCTTTTACCTCATTAGTGCTAGTTAGAAAACAGAAGGATACCAAGAATATCAGAGAAATGCATTATAATCCTTATACTAAAACAACTAGCAGTGGTACTTCCATTGCTGGTATACGCTGGTGAAACATGCACCGTGTAATAGACAACATGTGAGGAAACTCAACAACTTTCATTCAACTGGTCTCAAAAAAAGTTATGAATATCAGATGGAAAGACAAGATTCTGGATACCAATGTCTTTGAGAGATCTGGTATCCCGAGCATTGACACTATTCTTATGCAGACATAGATTCGCTGAGCAGGTCATCTGATACGTACTCCAGATCATTGCCTAGCAAAGATACTTCTCTATTGTGATTTGCTGCAGGTCATACCATCTCAATGTGAACAAAAGAAGCGCAACAAGGACGCATTAAAGACCTCACTAAAAGCCCTTTTGATAGACCAAGACACATGGGAAGATCTTGCGCAAAATAGTGCTGAATGATGATCTAGTCAAATAGTTGCAGAATTTTGAAATAAAGGAGGAAAAGTGCAACAGCTCAACAGCGGAGAGCTGCTAGAAATTCACGGATAGACACAAACCATTAACTATGGGCATTCCATGCCCGAACTGTCCAATGACATTTGCGTCTCAAGTAGAGCGCATTAGGCATTTACGAACTCATAATCAAAGACATGAATTAAATTTTTTAAATTTTATGTAAGAAATGGTATCATCACTTGTGCTGGACGAACAACAAACTAATACAATAAACCTCAAAACATAGCCAAATGCAAACAAAACTAATTCCCACCAGATGTCTGCAAAATAGTAAAATAAATCATCAACTCCATACTCGCATGGTTCCTAGAATCAAACAACATAATGTTTAAACAAGCAGGTTTCCACAATATCACATCAACTGAGAACCAAGTCAATTTCATCACCCAGGAAATAGAGGACAGTTTCAAGAAAAAAACCAATGGTTTAGTATTCTAGTTTGATATGGAAAATACCATTGATAAAGTCTGGAATCAGGGCTAATGCTCAAACTACTGCAGAAATGGCATCACCCACATAATTACATCTTGTATAAAAGAGTACCTGAGAAAGGCGTTATTTCAACAAGGCAAAAGAAGAAGCTTGATACAATTGATGAATTGGGTTCCACAGTTAGGGGTTTCTATCTCTTATTCTATTTCTTATTTGTGTTAATATCTAATGTATAAGTTCTCCAATTCGACTATACCGCCCCCTTCCCAGTGGGCGCTGAAGCCTTCAAAAGGGGGGGGGGGACGATAGAGGGTTCAGAAGAAATTGTGGGGAGTTGAGTCAATCTAAGGGGTCGTTGTCTCCTTATAGAAGAAATTAATACTATATATTTAAAAATGAATTATTTTGGTGATGATTCAATAATATTTAAAATTTAAATTATTCATGTTAATTAATTGTATGCCCGTCTTAAACGATCAATGTTTCATCAATTTTCTTTTTCAATTGTTTGATCTTTTGAATATTGACTATATCTTACAGAAATAAATACCAATTTTTTTATGTCAATGAGAAAATACAACATCATTTATATATGTGTATAAATCTATCTGTCCGGAAACTTCTGTTGATGTGGGATCTAAGCCGAGGGGAATATAGCGATGTTTAAAATGTATCAGCAGTGTCTCTCAAAATCGATGATTTACTTACATACTACATCAATAGAAGATTTCCATGATGATTTCAATGACCGATTTAAATTCTAAACGTGAATATACCAAAGTGGGTTCTAGATACTATATATCACGTGTAAACGTTACAGGATCATCACATTTAGAAGAGTAACTCAGAGAGCTCATAACAAATGAAGAACTAAAAAATACAATTCAAAAATGCGTGCCAAAAGTACTGGTTTCATAAATCAATACCGATACTGTACCTGGATTGTGGGAATTAGTGCAGAAATTATTAATTGTGTTTCCATCTTTTTGTTTGACTAAAAGTGCGTTTAGTGCTATAGCCAAGTTACTATCAAAAAGGAACCTATTGTATATATACAATGATAATCAATAGAAGGTAGTACTGCTAGTAGAACATAATTGAAAATAATACTCACGTGGAGGCAGGTAATGGAGTTCTACTTGATTACGACTAACAAACCATCACTGACGGATGTTAACATGAATAAATATGGTATATACAACAAAACAAAACACAGAATATAATCATACAAATGACAATACACAGGACAAATTCAAACTCGATTATGTCCTGTGTATTGTCATTTGTATGATTATATTCTGTGTTTTGGTGTGTTGTATATACCATATTTATTCATGTTAACATCCGTCAGTGATGTTGTGTTAGTCGTCATCAAGTAGAACACCAGTACCTGTCTTCCACGTGAGTATTATTTTCATTGTATATATACTGAGCGTGTCGATTTAGGCCTGCCAATAATACAAGTTGAATCCGTGAATCCGATATTAACAAACTTTTAAAAATGCATCAGTCTCATCCTTCACATGAATTTCTTACTTTTGCTTTGTATTTTTACTTTATAAGTTCGAAAGAAATAATTTTGTAATATATTTAATGGTGTTTTAATTATTACGATAAAATTCTTACTACTGTAATGTAACCTTTGTTTTCTTACTACTGTAATGTAACCTATGTTTTCTTATTACTGTAATGTAACCTTTGTTTTCTTACTACTGTAATGTAACCTATGTTTTCTTACTACTGTAATGTAACCTATGTTTTCTTACTACTGTAATGTAAACTATGTTTTCTTACTACTGTAATGTAACCTATGTTTTCCTACTACTGTAATGTAACCTATGTTTTCTTACTACCGTAATGTAACCTCTTAATATGTTTTCCGAATTATTTTAAAATATAAACTATTGTAAGAAACTGTGGATAATGTTATTCTAGCATATATACTTTACCATCTTTACATATGGGATATGTTTCATGATAATCGGTATAGCAATAACTGTGTTCAAGATGAAGCACATATTGGTCACTACTTGTTTCAATAATGTAACGGCATCTTCTTCCCGTATGCGATTTAAACATGTCTACACAGCAACTCACGCTTTCCCATTTATAAATGTTCCTATATTTGAAATCTATAGGTATAAAAGATATGATACGCGGTCTGCGCTGCCTGCCAACATGGACACAGAGGTTGTGAAATCAGTCTTAGTCTATTTATGTAGCTGTTGAATCTGTTGTGTCCTGTCTTGATGCGGAAGATGACACCTTGCTCAGCTTGGTCAAGATAGTGGTAGCTGTCTATTGGACTGTCCCATAGCTTTGATGAGTCCTCTTTTCGTGGTAGGTAATTTCTTGGTCTTTTTGTTCCTGTCTTGCTCTACCTTTTGTCAGCATATTTTCCTCGTCATATCCTCGTGTGCCAGTGGGATTGTCTCCAATATAGTACTACCCTTCTGTGGATACTCACTTCTCGTATGGCTTCACCTGTTAGTTAATCCTTAACAAACGCTTGTAGGACAGAAATTGCATCAGTAAGAAACACTACCTGTTGACAATATCTTGTGTTTATAATTATTTCTGCACCAATATTTAGAGACTGTACTTCTGCAAAGTAATTAGATCAGAAGATTCCAGTTCGTGAACAGGTCGATTCATTTTATTTTTCAGGATATATTATGTAAACTCCAACACCTCCATTCTTCACTGTTCTGATTGCTGATCCATCGATATATACTTATATTAACGTTTCTATGTGGTACTTAATTCAACCGTATTGCAAATGTGATACGTTTTATAAGGCTGGGATTTTTTAGAGAAGATTAATAGTTAATACGTTTTATAAGGCTGGGATTTTTGAGAGAAGATTAATAGTTAATACGTTTTATAAGGCTGGACTTTGTGAGAGAAGATTAATAGTTAATACGTTTTATAAGGATGGGCTTTGTGAGAGAAGATTAATAGTTAATACGTTTTATAAGGCTGGACTTTGTGAGAGAAGATTAATAGTTAATACGTTTTATAAGGATGGGCTTTGTGAGAGAAGATTAATAGTTAATACGTTTTATAAGGCTGGACTTTGTGACTAGTGTGTAATGCGACATTTACGCTCATTATTATAATTATAATGCCCCACAATTGGAGCATGTGCTATGTGTAGGCCACCACTGAACTATCTATTTACCTATATAATTTATATCTCAATAACTACTTCAATTCAAACAAATGAAGGCTTCGTCTGATGGTTACACTCTAGTTAAGTTTGGGATGTTCATAAATTACGTCAACAAATAAGGGTATGAAACAGTAAGACAACTGTTAATTGTGGGGGGGGGGGCGGAAGCGGGGGTTGAATAAAGTATACAGTAACAATACTGATATTATACACCATTGCTTCAATTTCTTCTTCTTCTTCTGCGATCAGTTTCCTATGCTCATAAGTCTATACAGGAAGGTGAGTCGCCTCCATGAATTCAGTCGTCAGTAGGAGGTCCTCACGGTTGCCCCACAGCTTCACCTTCAGATCTGTCTCGTGGGGCCATATTTTGTTTCTCATGTTATAAAAGAGTGGGCATGTCTGCAGAATATGTTCTGGAGTCTGGGGACCCTTTTGACATAGGCATTGGTCAGTTTGAACAGCCTCAATTTGAACACACACAAAATATTTATACAAATATGAAGCTAATTATGCCATTTTTTTCGTACCTTTTGTGCGTACATGTTTCATTCAGGATGAAGCGGGTGAGATACGTAATCAAGCAGGGAGGTAATGAACACGTTTTATTCAGGATGGGGGGATACGTAATCAAGCAGGGAGGTAATGTTTGTTTTGTTTTTCGTTCGCTCCATTGTAACCATCACGGATATCCGTGCGATTTCCGCCGGGAGCGTGATTACGTTGTGCCACCCTTATGCGTCTTGTAGGCCTAGCACATCAGATTTCGGCATGCCTTGACAATTCGGGTAGGCTACCCTTAGCCTGTGACAGCCTCTATATCTGTCTCCAGGCACGCGTAGTGGAGACTCTTCGCCCAGACGATTTTTTTTTTGCTCTCGTCTGACTCGAACGAGGTGTTCCACTGTCTATGAACTTGCCTCGTGTAATTGGACGTGCTGTGCCTGTGCCCATTGGGTACTGAACCGTTTCTCATCCGTGAGCCTGGTTCCTTAAGGGGAAGAACTCAACAGAGTAGTTGGACCCTGGCTCTTTCGCCCTCTTAGCCGGGGTGTCATTCACCGACATCGTGTACCCCTTGTCCAAGTTCGAGTCTCACACCACGCGTTTGAGAGCAAGGCGTTCTCGAGCTGAACGTCCTTGTCCCAATAGCGCCTGAGCCCATCAGGTACTGAACCCTTTCTCTCTCCAAGTGTATTTCCGGTATAGGAAAACTTGACAGTAGAGTTGGGCCAGGGCTAAATCGTTGTCCCTTTTGTGCCTGAGCCCATCGGGTACGGAACCCTTTCTCTCTGCAAGTGTACATCCGTTATAGGAAACCTTGACAGTAGAGTTGGGCCAGGACTACCATCGTTGTCCCTTTCTTGCCTAAGCCCATCGGGTACAGAACCCTTTCTCTTCGCGAGCATATTTCCGGTTTAGGAAGGCTCGACATAAGAGTTGGGTTAGGTCATCTTGCTTTACCAAACGCCAATGGATGGGTCTGGGTCTCTGCCTATAAGGAACACAGGTAACTAGAAGCTCGTCTCGAGCTGACGGAGCTTGTAGTTCCCCTTCCCTAGGGACTTTTCACTTTCTATTTGCAGTTCGCGCTGCCCTCTAGCGCTGTTCTGCCCTTTCATTGTTTCATTGTACTCGGTATGAAATCTATTTGTCTCTCGCCATGCATCTACCTTTACATGCATTTTACATTGGCCGCCCCTCCAATGTTCGGACTGGACTGACTTGCTTCACTGTATGTCGACAGTGTCGCTATATGTGGTGATGCTGGTGGTGTCGGAGATATTGTCTGTCTTGTGCAGTCAAATCTCTTTCCATCTGCTACCTCCACATTCTCGGACACGATCCCCAAATGATTTGGCCAGAATCAGCTCGAGCTGCTCTATTTCTGTTTCCAGGGTGCACCGCGTGGAGGTACATTTGGGATCTTGGTTATCTGCTAACCCTCGGCCCGCCTAGAGCAATGCGTTCCCTTTGCACCCCAGGGAGGTAATCAACTCGTTTTATTCAGGGCTGGGGGATACGTAATCAAGCAGGGAGGTAATCAACACGTTTTATTCAGGGTGGGGGGATACGTAATCAAGCAGGGAGGTAACGAAAACGTTTTATTCAGGGCAGGACGGGAGAGATACATGTGGTGAACATAATCTCGCAGGGAGGTCACTAAATTCTTGACATTTGTTGACAAGCGAGTTGGAGAGGATCAAATATTGACAAACGATTGTTGACATACTTTATAGACATCCCTTTTGTCGATGGATTCATTTTTCTATTCTATATTGTGACCGATGAAGGCTTATGGTAATATAATATAAAATTGCACCAATTATATTAGAATTCTAGATCAATTTGGTTTAAAGTCACTTCAGATACTCGCAAAATCGACTTTAAGTTTACGGTGAATTGCCTGTAAGCGTGTGGGAAGTGTTAAGCCGTGTAGCAAAACGAGTAGCTTGTATTGAACATGAGAGATTACTACCACTCTAGGGGGCTCACATTATGTCCATTTTCCTTGGTCATATTCCATCTCGTGTTTATGGGAGAACATAACAAAGAAATCAACGGTTTTGGCTTGTGAAGAGTACTTAAAGTATGTGGAATTTCTTCGTCTTCCATGTGTTTTCCCAAACTATTGCAGATTATAAGGTTTATGTGTAATAGTTTACATAATGGCTTGGATATCTGCGCTTTTCACATGTGACTTCAGCATTGCTATTGGGCTATTTCGACCCTCTATGAGATGGTGCAACCGGATCCACCACCAAATCTCCTTAGTCGCCACATACGACATGTATGACAGGTAACAGTATTACTACTCTTCGCTACCCTTTCTGTCGCCGTCAACTCACGAGCGAGTTATATGGAGTAATACGTTCATTCTACTATTGACAATATACGTCATTATTGTTACTTTGTAATTGCTTAGAAATCAATCGATAGCAGTATATTTCGGTCAAATTATAGATGACCAGTCCCCGCCAGAAAATGTAGCGGGAAGTACACACCCACACATCAACACACACACACATACACACATACACACGCACACACAAAATCATCATCTTAGATGGGTGATATTGTTGTCCTGTAAGGCAACCACTCAACGTTGTGTTGTGAATTATAAATAATAAGATGAATTATTGATGACACCTCGAGAGGGGCAAATCCACGTGACATCATGAAAGAATATTCTTGAAGAGAAGTGATGCCGGTATTGTAATGTGTAACAGCGATAGTGTTGCTGCTCAGCTAAAGGGATCATGCGGCTGCATTATATGTTGTATTTGTCTCAGAAGGTGTCGCATATGGATAAGGGATGCGTTGCAGCTCTAGTTGTTTGAGGAAATCTTTTGGGAGAGTTGAATAGTTTGTTCCTTTCGTGCCGCAAGCGACACATAGGGCAGAGGTTTTGGTTCCCCATATGATTCGGTCCGCTGCCTGCAGCTTTAGTTCCTTGATGGTCTTACAGCCTATTAATTCCCCTTCTTTAAGAAATGTGTTTATAAGGGATGTTTTAGGTATTCCTCTTTTTCTTTTATCCTCAGGTGACCACATAAGGGATTGTTGGTTTTTTTCTGTTTACATCTAGTCGTAAAACGTGACCAAGGTATTTCCATCTTCGTTTTCTTATGATGTTTGAAACATACTCTTGGTGTGAGAGTTGAATATCATGTGTAAATTTAGCATGTATTTGATGTGATTTATTCACATTTTCTACAAATCATGCAGGCATGCTTCCTTGGCAAAAGCAATACTGCAGGGAGCCGTCAAATGTGGAAGATATAGAGGAGGACAAATAAAGACATGTACAGAAAACATCAAGGATTGGACTGGAGAAGATCTTTGCTCACTCATCCGCATTGTTGACGATAGAAATCTCTGGAGGAATTTGTGTGTTGAAGCATCCAATGGAAACTATTTACATCTTTATCAGAGTTGCAACTCACCATCCGCAATGTTAGGCATTATTTCATGTGAAATATTCACATCTTTGTCAGAGTTGCATTTCATCATGCAATCTTTGCATGTATTTAATATGACTTATTCACATCTTTGGCAGAGTTGCAACTCATTATGCAATCTCTGTAAATATTTGATGTGACTTAATCACATATTTACAATATTCACCATATTCAATAGTAAAATCTGCCGGAGACGGATGTGTCGGGCCATTGGCGCAAATAAAACGGCGGCACAACGCATTTCCATTCTCTGGACTGCATCCTGCTGGAGATCTAGTAGTACTGCTACAGGAGAGATCCAGCAGGAGTTTGATAATGAACGCTGAAGAAGAAAAACAATAGTAAAATGGCAAAAGCATGTATGGGTTGGACATGTATGTCGACATTATTTCATGTCAGAAAAGATTTTGCAAGAAGCAGTTGATGGTGGAAGAAGTAGAGAAGTGAAAAGTAAATCATGGACAGACAGTATCAAAGACAGGCCTGTCAAAATTTATCTACACTCATCCGCATCGATAAAGATAGAAACAGTGTCGGATGACTTATATTGACGTACATTATCACTACGATCCTATAGGGTTATGGGTGTATTGACCCTAACGAGTTACGGGTTTATGGACCCTAACGAGTTTTGTGTTTATTGACCCTAACGAATTATGGATTTATTTACCCTAACGGGTTATGGGTTTATTGACACTAACGGGTTATGGGTGTATTGACCCTAACGAGTTATGGGTTTATGGACCCTAACGAGTTTTGTGTTTATTGACCCTAACGAATTATGGATTTATTTACCCTAACGGGTTATGGGTTTATTGACCCTAACGGGTTATGGGATTATGGACCCTAACGGGTTATGGGAGTATGGACCCTAACGGATTATGAATTTATTGACCCTAACGGGTTATGGGTTTATTGACCCTAACGGGTTATGGGATTATGGACCCTAACGGGTTATGGGACTATGGATCCTAAAGGGTTATGGGATTATGGACCTTAACGGGTTATGGGATTATGGACCCTAACGGGTTATGTGTTTATCGGTAAATGGATCCACATGTTTTTGATCATCTTCTTGTTATCACGCGTAATTCCATTTTGGTAGCAGACAAAATGTGTTAGTTCATTCTCCTGTATACTATTACACTATCCAGATAGTGTAAACAAAAGGAAGCATAGACAGCAAACAAACGTACCCATGATAAGATTGAGACAATTGAGATGTGGTCGTTAAGAAGAATGATGACAATTCCATGGACAGCCAAGAAAACGAATGTAGACGTTCTGAGATGCTGGAGTAAAACGACAAATTATATCGAAAATTTGAAACAGACAATCAAGATTTTTAAGGTAGGTGATCAGAAAAATAAATCATGAACATTTGGTGACCACCGGAAAGATCAAGGGAAGAGGAGACATAGAAAGACAAAGAGAGACATTTCTGGATGTGTTGTCCCTATAGCACAATAAGAAGTCAGCAACTGAACTAATTAACAACATAAGAGACAGCGAGTTGAGGAGAAGCATGATCGCCTATGCTACTCAGCAGGACACTTTATTGATTGATTGATACTATTATTATATATCTGTCACATTGTCTCTTCTATATTTTCACAAATTGTGTGATGATATTGATGTTGATGATGGAATAATCTCATTCACTGAAAACAAGTAACTTGACAACCAATAGCCTTTCTGAAAATAGTAAATGTTCTTTCCAGTTGTGTAACTCAAGCGACAATTAGACTAAAGCAAATTCTCTTCTGAGTTGTATAACTCAAGCGACAATTAGACTAAAGCAAATTCTCTTCTGAGTTGTGTAACTCAGGCGACAATTAGACTAAAGCAAATTCTCTTCTGAGTTGTGTAACTCAGGCGACAATTAGACTAAAGCAAATTCTCTTCTGAGTTGTGTAACTCAGGCGACAATTAGACTAAAGCAAATTCTCTTCTGAGTTGTGTAACTCAGGCGACAATTAGACTCATATAAAGCAAATGCTCTTCTCAGTTGTGTAACTCAGGCGACAATTAGACTAAAGACATAATCTAGGACATAACTAAAATTGAATTTTCAAAAGTGGATGTAACAAATGGTCATAATCACTTGATATGGACGAACAACAGACTAAAGCAAATGCTGTTATGAGTTGTGTAACTCAGGCGACAATTAGACTAAAGCAAATGCTCTTCTGAGTTGTGTAACTCTAGCGACAATTAGACTAAAGCAAATGCTCTTCTAAGTTGTGTAACTCAGGCGACAATTAGACTCATATAAAGCAAATGCTCTTCTGAGTTGTGTAACTCTAGCGACAATTAGACTAAAGCAAATGCTCTTCTAAGTTGTGTAACTCAGGCGACAATTAGACTCATATAAAGCACATGTTCTTCTCAGTTGTGTAACTCAGGCGATAATTACTCATGTAAGGTCTCAAAGGTATGCATGTGTAACAGTAAAGAAACAGTACTCTGGATTTGAAAGTAAAATTCACTGACTGGCATGGGGGGGGGGAGAAGGTGTACAAACTCGCACTCCAATGACGCCCAATAAATCACCATCTCTCAAACGCAGAGGCCGATCTCTTACACGTCACACTTCTACTGCATGTAGAATATATCAAACCAACCATTGTCTACTTTTACACGTGACACTTCTACAGCATGTAGAATATATCAAACCAACCATTGTCTACTTTTACACGTCACACTTCTACAGCATGTAGAATATATCAAACCAACCATTGTCTACTTTTACACGTGACACTTCTACAGCATGTAGAATATATCAAACCAACCATTGTCTACTTTCATTTACCGCTGCACACAAGGCTCTTTATTCTCTCTGAAATCAGAGTCAATAAATCTACAGCTCGTGATAATAAACGAAATGCACCATTAAATCATTCTCTACAGCATTCACATAGAATATGTGAATGTTTATCTAGAAAACTCTTGAAGACACAATAGCTGTCCTTGTTGCCGGAACTATGCTAGGACTAGAATGTCAACGCTGCTGCTCTAGACCAGCTCAAGCATGAGTAACTATTGATCATCTTCTGGCGTGTATAGGAACATCAGTGAAGCGTGATTTTGTACCGGAGATACGTTCCAGAATGTTCAGGAGAAAGGGAGATTGTTTCATTAATACACAAGTCGTTGAAGCTAATCGGTCGGATGATGTTATATACACAGTCAAAGTCATAGAAACAGAATATATTTAGACTAAACTGTCTTATCTGTCTTTCTGTCTATCTCTCTGGCTATCTATGTCTGTCTAACTCTATATTTCGATCTGTTCGTTTTTCAGTATGTCTGTTGTCTATCGATCAATTTTCTATCGGTATGTCTCTCCGTGTTTGTATAGTTCGTGTCTTTTTGTCTGTACACACCATTTATATATTTGTTTCCCAATGCTGCTCTTATGTTTATCTATATCCATTATCATCATTTTATGTTTGTCTATAATCATATCCATTATCATCATTTTATGTTTGTCTATAATCATATCCATTATCATCATTTTATGTTTGTCTATAATCTTATCCATTATCATCATTTTATGTTTGTCTATAATCTTATCTATCAGTTTGCATGAATACTTCAACCAGTTGCTTATGTTTTTTACATAAGTTATACATCTGTCATTACTTACGTTTCCCAATAGAATTGTGCTGATTTTACAATTATGTGATGTGGTTTGGTTGCTAGGTCGCCTACAAATTTAAATGTGCTTGTACAAACCGACGTTAATTACGTTGTTATCCACCTTTCATCGTGTTATACTGTTTCATGTCACAATTTAGCGCTGTCAGCAAAACTTGATTTTAAAAAGATCACTCTATTTAATTCCTAAGCTCTTTATTTTGATCAATGCGGTTTGTTCTGCTTGCTTTTGTCGCACTTTTGTTTCTTGCTGAAAGTTTAAACATCGAATCATAGAATCAAATTTTGTGTGGAACTGGCTTCATATTGGATGTTATTTTGCTATTGTTATTTGTAATACTTTCATACTTACCTTAGCTCATATTACATACCATAACAGAAGATAACATTTCTACCATTTCAAATAGTTATTTCAGTCATGAAGTCTTATTTCTTAGCAATGTTGACATTTGCAGTTTTGGTATCTCTATCACACAGTAGTTCTTACATTAATATCATTGTATCTCCATTACATTATATTTGTTACATTAAAATCAGTTATTGTATCTCCATTACATTATATTTCTTACATTAAAATCAGTTATTGTATCTCCATTACATTATAGTTCTTACATTAAAATCAGTAATTGTATCTCCATTACATTATATTTCTTACATTAAACATCATATTAAACATCTGTTATCGTATCTCTATCACACTATAGTTCTTACATTAATATCAGTTATTGTATCTCTATTACACTATAGTTCTTACATTAATATCAGTTATTGTATCTCTATCACACTATAGTTCTTACATTAATATCAGTTATTGTATCTCCATTACATTATATTTCTTACATTAAACATCATATTAAACATCTGTTATCGTATCTCTATCACACTATAGTTCTTACATTAATATCAGTTATTGTATCTCTATTACACTATAGTTCTTACATTAATATCAGTTATTGTATCTCTATCACACTATAGTTCTTACATTAATATCAATTATTGTATCTCTATTACACTATAGTTCTTACATTAATATCAGTTATTGTATCTCTATCACACTATAGTTCTTACATTAATATCAGTTAGATAGACAGTGTACAATGTAGTCTATATGTCGGCTTTCAGCAAATTACGTGAACATAATTTTCCTAATTGTTTACCCCTTTCCCTCCTTGTCAACAACTACCAAGAACTCAGGGACCTGCCCTTCCTGCTAAATTATGTGGAATACTTTTACCGCCTGTACTAACCGCATGTTTAGCAGAACAAGTTATAAAAAAGCTTTTTTGATGTTTAAGAATTTTAGAGAAATGTTTTATTATTCTAAAAATTTTATTGGTGAATAAAAGTAGTATTGTTGACGTGAACTTTTCTCAAACACACACCTCTATCCCCATTGTCGACACATGCCACATGTTTAGAAATGTCATAATTATGAACGCAACTTATGGACAGATCAAAAAGAAGAATTAATCCCATGTATTATTACAACATTAGACTACTGTTATATAACATAGATTGTGTTATGGTACCTAACGTAAGAGTATATGCAAATATTATATAACATAGATTGTGTTATGGTACCTAACGTAAGAGTATATGCAAATATTATATAACATAGATTGTGTTATGGTACCTAACGTAAGAGTATATGCAAATATTATATAACATAGATTGTGTTATGGTACCTAACGTAAGAGTATATGCAAATATTATATAACATAGATTGTGTTATGGTACCTAACGTAAGAGTATATGCAAATATTATATAACATAGATTGTGTTATGGTACCTAACGTAAGAGTATATGCAAATATTATATAACATAGATTGTGTTATGGTACCTAACGTAAGAGTATATGCAAATATTATATACCATAAAGTTATCGTAGCTAAAGTAAGGGCATATATCAACATTTTATAGCTTACAGTTATGTTACATACAGTAAGGGTATACACCAACATTATATAATATGGAAATCATGTATAGATCCAACATAACATGCATTTTTCAAAGTTTGGAGGTCAACTACTAGATGACATACTCAAAGTTCGAAGTTCAACTACTAGATCACATGTTCAGAGATCAGAAACTCAACTACTAGATCACATGTTCAGAGATCAGAAACTCAACTACTAGATCACATGTTCAGAGATCAGAAACTCAACTACTAGATCACATGTTCAGAGATCAGAAACTCAACTACTAGATCACATGTTCACAATATTTTTCAAGTGATGACACCATTTAATGAAGAACATTGACAGGAGATTCCATTGTATGGAAGCTAAATGACCCGCGATCCCAATTTAATAGAAGCTAAATGACCCGTGATCCCAATTTAATAGAAGCTAAATGACCCGCGATCCCAATTTAATAGAAGCTAAATGACCCGCGATCCCAATTTAATAGAAGCTAAAAGACCAGAGATCCTATTAAATAGAAGCTAAATGACCCACGATCCCTATACAGTTAAGCAAGCTTTTTAAAAAAAAGTCCTTTGTCAATTTATACAATCCTATGGAATCATCCGCTTCATATTTTAAAAATGGCGGTGTTTTATTTTTCCAGTGATTTCCATTGACTCTGGACACACAGTATAAACGATGACAAACTAAAACAGTGGAAAGTCAAATGCTCACTTTAGAAGTATACTGTTAAAAAAAGTAAACGCATCATTATTTCAAACGTGTACCAGACTTTATTTCACAGAATTCATCTTTCAACATTGACATGAAGCATCTTTTTAGATTTTGAGTAAACCAAACCCGTTTCCAGTCGTTCCCAACGATGCATTGATAATGCTGGATCGCCTACTGCAATAGGTTTTGTCGATGCCGGTCCGTAAACTCAAGACCTTTCTAGTGTCTTTTAGTCCAAAGACCAGCGTCCAGCAGCCAGTTCTTGACAGTGTGATCTAAAATTGGACGAGCTGCTGGCAATTACTGGACTGTAGAGGACGCTATTGCACATCGATTCCTAAGGTGACGCAGCCGTATGAAACGGCCTTCGGGTGGAGTTGTGACTCTGGGTCTTCCACTGCGCGGCCAGTCTGTCACTGATCCAGTTTGTTCAGATCGTCTCCAAAAACTACTAATAATACTTCGAATCGCATTAAGTTGTCTGGGCACTACACTTTATGATTGTCCAGTCTATAAGCGTTCAATGAGCCGCGTAGCGCATGTGGTTAGCTCACTGGCTTCGCATATGAGTGGTGCTGGGTTAATTCCCCAGTTGAGGCGGACATATTTTTCAGATCGCAACGGCTCCCATGTCGACCCAGCCGTAAATGGGTACCGAATTAATGTAAAGTAAATCGGAGTAAAGACTGCGAGGGAGAGGAGATGGCTACCACCCTCATTTGCAAAGCCTCTGAAATGTGAGATCGCTAACATCTCACACTCCTACAGCATTAATAAATGCTAAGGGTTAATTTACTTTTTACTAAGCGTTCAATACTGATGGATCGTTGTTATGTAGTGAGAGGAGTAATACTTGTGTATTGAATTTTCAACTGAATTTATTCAAGGCAGCCAGTCTTTGGTAAGTCTTGAATAGTATGGTCGGATAGTTTCTGTTTAGTAAGAATCACGGTATTCTCATGAAATGTCACAAGTTATTGCCAAAAATGTTGTTTTTACCATGACCTCCGTCATGACCTCAGGAATCATGAGGTGAGTAGAATTCAGGTAACAACGAGAAGTTAATGACTAGGTGGACACAGTCGGTATGTTGAATTATGTCCCATCAGAGAATATCTTTTATAAAAGTAACTCCGAGAATATTCTGTTTCTTTTTTTAACAGTATATGTTTCCCATGACCTGCAGGACTGAAAAATTGATTAAAGACATGCTTATGGTGTTAGGCAATGTTATATTTTGCCGAGCTGCCGTATGACTAGACGGTAAAGTATGTTTTTGTAAACCACATAAACTAGGATTCCTCTAACTATTCTGACAAGCTACATTGTGATAATGGCTTCAGGCAGAGATCCACGTATGGGAGGATATAAGCTTTATCATATTTCGAGGAAATGCAATCGAAATGGCTCATCATTGTCTCCTGTACCTTTCAACATAGATACTGTGAGAATATCAGATGAACAAATCATTGGAAGAGGAAAGATTATCTTCATATGAGAACAGCGTTTTAGTTTGTCGTCAGGGTACAGATCGGGAGTAGGTGGTTTTAGAATTTGGATTTGTTTATGGAGGTCATTGTGTACAGTCAATACGCCAATTCCAACTGTGGATTTGTTTATGGAGGTCATTGTGTACAGTCAATACGCCAACTCCAACTGTGGATTTGTTTATGGCGGTCATTGAGAGAATAAATGCAGAGAGGTATCTGAGACTGCGATTTGAGGGAAGTCATGCTTTCTTTGAACACATACACCAGATGATAGATACAATCAGGAAAGGATTTAAAAAGGGTTAAAAAGCCGTAGAAGATTGACTTTACTGTACTCGGTTTCCCATATGTACTCCGTCCCTCTCAATGAAGCGGCACGCCGCCTGCCGAGTGTACCACTCATAGCACGTAACTCCGTAACTTCAAGTGATAATTCACAGTAAATGCTTCTTATTGGCTTATTTTTAAAGGAAAGGACTCTACAAACCTCCAGCAATTGTATAATTTTAAACAACGCTGATGACATCCTACTATATACAACATGGGCAGAAATAGAACAGATATCGCTGACAATGTACAGAGTGGACTAAATCAATTGTCGATATGGTGCAGAACATACAACGCTGTGGTCAATACCTCGAAAGCAAAGGTCGTCGGGTACTCCTTAAAGAATAATCTAGTCAGTGAAACACTGTCAGTTGCATGGGCTCATTCATTGAACGAGAACAGGGCCTTAAATATCTCGGGATTAACCTTTGATAGAAGTCTTTCATTCAACAAATACATCGCAAATATGATTCAGAAGGCTTAAAGAGTGATCATTGTTATCAAGGTTATGGCGACCTTCGACAAGCAGCGATGGGTAGGACTTTTTCTGCTGCTACAAGTGGTGGCGCTTTCTATTTGTCATAGATTATGGCCTCAGCTTACTAACACTGTCACAGACACAAGTCGATAGATTGGAAAAAGTGCAAAATGAGGCAATGAGAGCGTTACTAGATACACCCATCTATGTTATGAGATTTCTGCTTGATCTCCCCAGCAATAGAGTGCGACATCAGGTAGAACACGTTAGGTCGTACCTTAAAGTGATAATACAACCACCACCCATTACTCCAAAGTCTAGATGAGTCATAGGGAAAACATATCAAGCGGATCAGATCATGGATGTCAGAGGCTGAAGACACTGCGAAAAGTATGTCGTATTGAAGAAATAGGAAAGGGCAGTGAATGCGTGAAACTCAGGTAGAAACTGAGATGAAATCACTGACTAAAGTAATAATACAACTAGATAAAGCGTGTCGAAAATGGACGGGTGTCATGGCCCGAGTTACAGTGCATGAACTCGCCCAGCTATACTCGAAACCACAAGACATAATTATATACACATATTGCTCCCTTAACAGAAACACAAATAAAAGCGGTTGGGGTCTTGTTGCCTACAGAAATCTTGTTGGTTGATAAATCTTCAGCATATTGCACTGTCACATCAATCATGGGGAAGGAGATAGAGGGAGTTACAACAGCACTTAATTGGTTCATAACTAATACATCAACATACTCTGTAATACTCAGACTCTCAAAGCATGCTGCGCAAGATATAAAAGTTCATGCTGAGAAAAGAATGGTGGGACTTATTGAACAACTCAATTGTCCAGAGCATTACATGGATATACTGCTCTGGCCATCTTGTTGTCAGAAGAAACGAAAGAGCCGACTTATTGGCAGGCAATGCGGCGATAGACGGCACATTGCTGAGAAGAGATACAGCAGACTTACTGAATGAAGTAATAAATTCATTTCAAGATGCAGATGATGTCAATGAGGTTGAGAACGTACACATACAGAGAATGTTAGAAATGGGAGTATTCAGAGGAGAGGGAAGGAAAAGTAATTTTTTTTGGAAAGTCTCGAAGATCACACAATGAACACCTGACTGGGACTGAGTCTACATACACTGATATGGCTGCGGGGGCGGAGGGCAGAGCACTTATGGGAATGCCCTGCGTGCTATTAAGACAGTTTATAATCACGAATCAAGAACTAGGAACGGTATGAGTGTAATGAGAGTAATGGCTGCGGCAAACTATGAGCAACAGCACCTCGTTCTCAACTATTAGAGTCTGGCCCTTTTAGTTATTGAATACACTCTTGCGATTCTAACTCTCAGCAATACGAAAATGGTAAATCTGAAGTGGGCGCAGAACATGGAGATGCGCATCTTACTTGGATGCACTACAGACACAGTGTAAGCAGCAATGTGCTACCTTCGTGATTCTCCAGCCATGAAAGATAGAATACGGCTTTGTCTAGCGCGTGCTTTCCTTCGAGTTAGTACAGGCATAAAGTCATCCGCAAAAAGATATTAAGAGAACTACGGGAAGCAAGAGAACTACGTGGAGCAAGAGAACTACGGGGAGCAAGAGAACTGCGGGAAGCAAGAGAATTACGGGGAGCAAGAGAACTACGTGGAGCAAGAGAACTACGTGGAGCAAGAGAACTACGTAGAGCAAGAGAACTACGAGGAGCAAGAGAACTACGTGGAGCATGCTTAGAAGTGGAAATTCTTGGATAGGTCAGACAGAGGATATTATTCAAAATGTGTGTCCATCCATTAACATATGTCCTATTGCAGAATGCGCATGCGGTTGTGTCTGTGGGTCTCAACAATAGCTCACTAGACAAACAACCCATGCAACAGAAAATCTTAGTAGATGACATGTCGTTATATTGAGGCTATCTTCTTATAGAAGCTTCATGATACGTCATCTATACTATCCCGTAGTCGTAATCTTCGATAACAGTTACCATGGTGTTCCGACAGGCCTACGTTGTGCTTGAACTAGTTACGGACACGGTGTGGGTGGGCGGTACAACAAAGAAGCCTGTCACAAGGACCAGAGTTGTGCCCTGATGTAGACGTCTGTTTGGCGGCATTGGACTCAAAATACCATCGAGTCGAATGACTGCTGGAACAGATGACGGATCACTTATTGGAATGCCCCAAGTGCTGTGAGGCCAGTTTTCTAATCAAGAATCAAGAAACCTATTGCAGAATGGGGGAAAGTATAATCAGAACAACGCAATGTCTTTTAAGTACACATTAAAACGTGCTGGTTATAGAACCTTGTGGTTGTGAAAGCAGAAGATAAGGCCTTGATTCATGAGAATTTGTCTGATGGAGAAATAGTAATTAACAGCACTCACCGATAACTCTACTCATTGCCTACACATTTCACGTTCTATGGTTATCTCAACGTTAAATGGTTATTGATGATCGGGCCTTTTACTTGATCAGATTACATTTCACTGGATCAAAACACTTTTACTTGATTAAGACTCTACATTCATATATAATTGTACATAGTGTGTATATACAATATGGGCAATGAGTAATACAAAATCTAACTGTAGGAAAGACAGAATCGAGAGAAAATGAATATTTTATATCTACCATTGTCTCTCCTACAACACCGTCTAATAGTTCAACGTTTCTATAAATTGTTCCATCTTCTTTTCAATGCACTCTTTCAAGCGATTCGTGTGTGCTGCAATTCATGATCACATAGCAGAACGTTCACAACAACCAGAACCTGGTCCCCTGTGAACCTGGTCCCATGTGAGTTGTATATATACCAACGCTTGTCCCAACAAAGGGGAAGGTATCGATTCTGCTTCTAGTCGATACTTGTATAATGCCTGCTTGACTGCAACTATCAGTTAGTTCAATTACGATATTATACACACAAGTGTAAATGTGGCTATACAGGGTTAGGCTTAATTTGGATTTTAACACTTGCCGTCTCCTCAACAAATGTTGGATGCAATGGCTAACCATTTTATTATCTCAGTGGCGTACTGTTATTGACTGTATTCTGTCCATTAAACGACATTGAGCCCTCTAAAATGTCTTCCCCTTGCTCAACATTCTTCAAGAAAGGTTTCTAGTTCTGTTTTCAACATGGTGGCATCTCTTTTTGTGTATAAAATTGTACGGGATCATATATTTTTAAACGCTTGGAATGAGAGAAATTTAATGGAGTTTGTTTGAGAAGGGTAGATGAATCGAAATACAAGCTCCGACTATTTGAATAGTGATTGTTTTGGACGCCATAGTTGTACATTTAAAGACCATTGGTAGAATATCTCATTCAGAATGTAGCTATCAATCTAGCATTTTTGACTTTATTGATTAGGGACCATCAATACTGCTGAATAGACTTTTCCATAAATTATCTTATTGCTATTCTGTTAGCCATCAATACTTATATAAGCTAGTGTCCCATTATGTTGCTGTATAAGCTAGTGTCCCATTATGTTGTTGTATAAGCTAGTATCCATAATGTTGTTATATAAGCTAGTGTCCATAATGTTGTTATATAAGCTAGTGTCCCATTATGTTGTTATATAAGCTAGTGTCCCATTATGTTGTTATATAAGCTAGTGTCCCATTATGTTGTTATATAAGCTAGTGTCCCATTATGTTGTTATATAAGCTAGTGTCCCATTATGTTGTTATATAAGCTAGTGTCCCATTATGTTGTTATATAAGCTAGTGTCCCATTATGTTGTTATATAAGCTAGTGTCCATAATGTTGTTATATAAGCTAGTGCGCCATTATGTTGTTATATAAGCTAGTGTCCCATTATGTTGTTATATAAGCTAGTGTCCCATTATGTTGTTATATAAGCTAGTGTCCCATTATGTTGTTATATAAGCTAGTGTCCCATTATGTTGTTATATAAGCTAGTGTCCCATTATGTTGTTATATAAGCTAGTGTCCCATTATGTTGTTATATAAGCTAGTGTCCCATTATGTTGTTATATAAGCTAGTGTCCATAATGTTGTTATATAAGCTAGTGCGCCATTATGTTGTTATATAAGCTAGTGTCCCATTATGTTGTTATATAAGCTAGTGTCCCATTATGTTGTTATATAAGCTAGTGTCCCATTATGTTGTTATATAAGCTAGTGTCCCATTATGTTGTTATATAAGCTAGTGTCCCATTATGTTGTTATATAAGCTAGTGTCCCATTATGTTGTTATATAAGCTAGTGTCCCATTATGTTGTTATATAAGCTAGTGACCCATTACGTTGTTAGTTCCTTGGTTCTTAATTCTGATCTTTACAGTTAGACGCACTTCCTCTTCGATCCTCTGGTCACTCCTATTTCTATATTTTTTGGCTGTAGTGATTCTCTTAGCAATATTTCCGTGAATAGTTTGCTATTGCTTTCTGATCATTCTCGATGCACAATTTCCCTCCTCCAGATGGCGACGCAAACAATGTGATACATTCGGAGGATGTATTAATTGTGATGCTTTAATATTTTAAGTGTTCATTAGATCATGACCAATGAGAGGTCAAGTAAACCGGTAGGGGGAGTGAAAGTTCAAACAACCTGCTCTAAATATTGTGCAAAAACTAAATAATGAAATTATCTCATATTGCACACAATAAAATGCAGACAACATGAAAATGGTAGCTGCGAAAAGGCAGAGAAAAAGATGAATTGAAGGAGTTACCAACGTGCTGAGACGTCAAAATATCAATCATGCGACGCGTTTACAACATCAGATGGTTGGTTGGTTGGTTACTGATCCAGCAGTACATGAGCTCACGCTCTTTGACCCAATGCCATTAAATGGCATTATATTGCTGGGAAGTCTGTGTATTTTCGGCCCACCCCGGTACAGAGCCAGAGAATAACTATCACACCTCCAGGAAGGTAAGTTTCAACCTATGCACTGCTCCTAGCCACTGTAGCCAAGATAGGGTTCACTGCGCTCATTCCCCGCCACCAATTGACTACTAGTTATGCCGAACTTCTCTACTGCTCCAGGTATGCAACCAAATGTTCAAGTCAAAAGGATTGTCACGTCCTTAGTCACTGTGCCTCTATGATGGGTTTCAGCCATAGGAAAAAACAGTGCTGTCAGGTTCCTCCTCACCAGTGATGCACAGTATATCTCTGGCTCCCCCCCCCCAACCACAGAGGGTGCATACATATATTCAAGTAAACATGAAACACATTTCAACAACAAAATAAATGCATAATTGTATAGATGACATGCCATGAAGCTTCTCTAAGAAGAAACCCTCAGTATAACGGCATGTCATCCACTAAGGCTTTATGTTGCATGGGTGGTATGTCTAGTGGGCCATTGGTGAGACCCACAGACGCAACCACATGCGTACAAAATCAGATAAAAGATAATAGATATATTATATCTGGATGGCTACATCTGAAAGACTTTGCTAGCAATTCTGTATTTGTTATTTCATAAATATTTATATAACGTTGTTACAAATACTAGACCTACTAATATTTCATAAATATTTATATAACGTTGTTACAAATACTAGACCTACTAATATTTCATAAATATTTATATAACGTTACAAATACTAGGCCTAATAATATTTCATAAATATTTATAATAACGTTGTTACAAATACTAGACCTACTAATATTTCATAAATATTTATATAACGTTGTTACAAATACTAGGCCTACTAATATTTCATAAATATTTATAATAACGTTGTTACAAATACTAGGCCTACTAATATTTCATAAATATTTCTATAACGTTGTTACAAATACTAGGCCTACTAATAAAAAGATGGTAAAAACAATTATAGTACAATGAATAAAGATAATAGCTGACATTTCGATTTTCGTCTGAACAGACATATTTATAATTAGTAAAAGGGTATAGAAAAGATATGAATTAGTTTTACCTTTAAAAAAAATGTTCACGGAATGCTGGAAACTACATACACTCGTACATTATATTGCCTTAACAGACACGATCTGTTTCTTGTCGTCACGGAGCTTGGCTGGAGAGCATTACCAGAATTAAATAGTCACAGTTGCATCTAACTAATAAAATATGAATTTCGCTTTTCTAATCCTACATTACCAGAACAGTGGTTAGCTATGCCTGTCGTAGCGTAGATTCAATCACAGGACTGTTAGGTGTTACCCCACCGAAACGTCAGATGTTACCCAACCGCTGCGTCAGGTGTTACCCCACCAGTGTGGCAGATGTTACCACACGGGGTGTCAGGAGTTACCAAACAGTCTCGATATATGGGAGCTGATGAGTCTATTTATCTAAACACTGTGGCCCTTGTTTGCCTTGTAGGCGTCAGGGGTAAAAGAGTTCTCTGGAGATTGCCTTCTTGTGTGCTGTTTGTAAGCTTGTTCCTGTGTCTTTGATTTCTGTAATCCATCTTTTACATGGTCTGCCTCTTTTTTTATAGCCGTGATGTCTATGTGACATAGCCATTTGTGACATGCTATCTATTGGTATTCTGGAAGTTTGAAAACCATTTCATCTGTTGTCTTTTGATGTGTTCCATTACTGGTATTGTTTTGGTTATATGTTTGATGTTATCGTTTCTAATAATATCTCTCAATGACACTCCGAGTATTGTTCGTAGACATGTCATTTCTTCTGTCACTATTTTCTGTTGTCTGGTAGCATAGTAATGGGATAGCAATAGTCTTGTATAATGAAACTTTAGTGTCTATGTTTACATTTTTGTTCTTGAAAATGCGTGTCATCTGTCCTAGGATCTGGTGTATTTTGTTGCATCTATTTTGTATCTCTTTACTGCTTTTCCCGTCACTCGATATAATGCTTCCTAAGTAAGTGAACTTTAACTGTTTAAGGTGTTTATTATCGATGGAGATAATGATATTTCTTTCTTTCTTTGCTATTGTCATTATTTGGGTCTTTTCAATATTAATCTTCATGTTTAATTTTTGGCATTTTGTGTGGAGTCTGTTCATATGTTCTTGCAATTGTTCTTCTGATATCGCTATTAGTACTTGGTCGTCTGCAAAGAGTAGTTCGTTCAATTTGTCTTTTATGTTATCTTCTTCGTTGGTACTTGTTAGTTTACAAATGTGGTCGATATATGTTATAATCAGTAGAGGGGATATGGCACACCTCTGGCGAACAACTCATGATTGGATTTGGAACTTAATGGAAACTTCTGCATTTGTTCTTATTTCACATTGGCTATTAGCATAAATGCCCATTCATTAAATGTTCTGGTACTCCGTATATTGATAGTGTTTTCCATAGTTGTTGTTTGTCTATTCTGTCAACATCATTTTCTTGGTCGACGAATACGATGTATAATTCTTTGATGTCTCATGTGGCTCTTTCTGCTAGTTGTCTACATGTAAAGTTAGCATACTTACAGCTTTTGTTCTTACGGAAGCTCATTTGAGTGTTTTGAAGTTCTGGTTCAATGTATGATCGTAATCATTGTTATAATATTTTGTTAATAATTTTCCCTGTTTGATTTATTAAGGATATCCGTCTGCATATTGTGCAATCTCTCTAACTGCTTTTTTTTCTTTCATATTGGAAAGATTTTCGCATTTCTCCACTCTTCTGGTGTTTCTTGTTTCTTCCATATTACATTGTGAGTATATAACGTAATCTTCCTAATTGATGGAAATCAAAGAATTTAACTGTTGTCTCCCTTTTGTGTGCCAAACGAGTTCCTATTAAAACTTTCCTTCTCATCTGATGTTCGTTGTAACAGTGCGTGACAGTGTGTTGTAACATATATTGACAGTTTGTTCTAACAGTACTTAACAGTTTGTTCTAACAGTACTGGACAGTTTGTTCTAACAGTACTTGACATTTTATTGTAAGAGTTCTTCACAGTCCGAAACAAATGTTCTTTGAAACAGTAATTGACAGTTCGTTGTAACACTGCTTGCCATTTCAATGTAACAATACTGCATTTGAAAATTCGAAGAGAATGTTCGTGGAAATATTACTTGACAGTTTGTAGATAATTCTCGAAATAACACTACTTGACAGTTCGTAACTAATTCTCGTTGTAACAGTACTTGACAATTCAGAGCTAATTCTCGTTGTAACAGTACTTGACAAGTCGGAGCTAATTCTCGTTGTAACAGTAATTGACAATTCAGAGCTAATTCTCGTTGTAACAGTACTTGACAGTTCGTAGCAATTATTTACACACATCACACATTTATTGAACACGGAATATTTCATTAAATGACGTCTTAAGCAGGAAACAGAAAATCCTTTAGATGACAAAAGTGAGTTAAGTTACATCGTTTGATTTTCGGTACGTGACGATAAGAACGGATTACGATAACACATGGGGAATGTGAGAATGAGCTCAAACAGGTTTGAGGGGATAGAACACACCCCTGGCGATTTCATGATTGGATTTGGAACCTAATGGATACTTCTGCGTGTGTTCTTACTTCACATTGACTATTAGCATAACCCTTTGATTTTTACTTGACTTGACTGTACTCGAGTTGTCATATGTACTCCGTCACTCACAACGGAGCGTAATGCCACCGAATTTAACACCCATCGCACTAAACTCCATAGTTCCAAACGATAATCTCCAGGAATCTCCGAAAACATCTACCTTGTAAGCACAGCGACACGAGCAAGATTTGAACCCAATACCTGTTGAGCACAAGGCGAGCATATAACCACTGCGTTATATATAACCACTGCGTTATATAGATCGCCAAGTATTAATGATGAATAAACGTGTCAGTGGGCTACTTGTAACAAATTAGAATAAACGTGTTATTTGTATCAACGTAGAATGTTGCATGTCAGTACGGTGTGTGTAACAAAGTAGAATATTGCATGTCAGTACGATGTGTGTATCAAAGTAGAATATTGCACGTCAGTACGTTGTGTGTATCAAAGTAGAATATTGCACGTCAGTACGTTGTGTGTATCAAAGTAGAATATTGCATGTCAGTACGTTGTGTGTATCAAAGTAGAATAGTGCACGTCAGTACGTTGTGTGTATCAATGTAGAAAAGACATGTCAATTGGTTCTTTGTTTGAACATTTTCCAACAAAATCAACAAATGTGTATGGACCTCTTTGTTAAACATTAAGAGAAGAATCATTCAACTCACTCGTTTTATATTGATATTCCGGTCGTAAGAAGAGAGTTGATTCAAAATACAATTACAAGAAATTATATCGCGGTATTGGCTGAAGCATTATATAAATATGGTTTGCAAGGCAAACAAAAAAAGATTGCATACATTTGACAGCATTTCATCAAACCCTTTGACTTTTAAATTGTGAACATTTTGTTGATAAAAGTGTTTCCAAGAACGGACAGTTACAGCAGTTAGATCGCCAAAATAGAACGGTTAAGAAAAGTATATGCAAGAACGGACAGTTACAGCAGTTAGATCGCCAAAATAGAACGGCTAAGAAAAGTGTTTGCAAGAACGGACAGTTACAGCAGTTAGATCGCCAAAATAGAACGGTTGAGAAAAGTGTTTGCAAGAACGGAAACTTACAGCAGTTAGATCGCCAAAATAGAACGGTTAAGAAAAGAGTCGACATGGATCATTGTGTCCTAGAATGTGGCCTACAGGGCATCGTGTCCTCGTATTTTTGTGTAAAGGAGGGGGGGGGTGAGATCTTTTATCCTAATGTTTCTTTCTTGTGATATGTATCTAGATTCTTCTTCTTCTTGCGTTCGCTCCATTGTAATCAGCACGGATATTCGCTGGGAGCGTAGTCAAATTTTCAATATTATAATTGATAGATATCAAAGGATTTTGTATGAACTTTCTTTCACTAACTTTCCAGCAATTTGCTGGTACAGAATAACTATTGTGAACCAGGTCTGCTCTAGCAGCACCAAATCGCTTTGCAACACAAGTAAACAGGTTTTCCGTACTTGACCAACCACATCCGTTGACCATCAACATTCGTTGATGTTGTAATAGTCCTTGTTTCGATTGGTCTGTTCTCAGTGACTTGAGTACACAGGCTGAAAGTCTTGGCGAGACCACATCTTTTTTTGAGGATGTGGTTGGTCAAGTACGGAAAACCTGTTTACTTGTGTTGCAAAGCGATTTGGTGCTGTTAGAACAGACCTGGTTCAATTCCTGTCAGTTGTAAGAATTAGTTTCATTTATCCTCATCGCCCTAAATGGGAGCAAAAAATAGCAACACTGTTTACCTTCCATGTATGTCGTAAAAGGCGACTAAGGAAGTCATGGGATGTAGTTGGCTGTCCCAATCTCGTATAGGGTCAGTGACCCAAAGTCATGCTGAAGTCGGATGTACCAGGCCGAAAAGCGCAGATATCGCAGCAATGCTGTAAACCATGACACAACGCGTTCTGTTCTCCGGACTACATCCTGCTAATTTGCAGGAGTTTGAGAACGAACTAAGAAGAGGAAGAAGATTTATCCTCATGCTTCCTACTTGAATTTACATGTATAACTATTTTGATAAGGTTGTATCTTGACCCACCAACCTTCACCATTACTTATTCACCCAAAGATCAAGATAGAAAAAAAATAATGTTTATAAAATATAAACAGATAATATCTACACATTTTAAACCAACACTCTACTATAAATGTAAAACATGGTCGTTAACAACCTCGCTGCAGAGGAAAATTGTTAAATGTCAAATGAAGTGTCTGAGAAAAGTTGCAATGGTTACCAAACTAGACAAAATAAGGAATGAAGAAATTAGAAAACAGATTTGGTATAATATCAATTTATCGAACATATTGAGAGACAGCAAGTAAAGTGGGTCGGTCACTTTATGAGAATGAACAGAAAGAAAATACCAATAAGAACATATAACAAAAGAATATTCGATCGTAAAGCCTAAGGTAGATCACGAAAACGGTGGCTAGAAAACATCAAGATAGCCTTGAACAAACATGGACTAAATGCAATCACGGCGACACATCTGACCTTGGAATGGCAGCTTAAGCTCCCGCCGCTATGCTTAACGGTAAGTGTGAATACGATCAACCATCATACACCTGGGGACAGACAATATATATATACACTTTCATTACTGCGTGTTTTCCCTGTTAAGGATTGAAGGGAGGCTGTTAAGGCATTATATATATATATATATATATATATATTTATTTATATATATATATATATATTTATTTATATATATATATATATATATATATATATATATATATATATATATATATATATATATATATATATATATATATATATATATATATATATATATATATATATATATATATATATATAGATATATATATATATATATATATATATATATATATATATATATATATATATATATATATATATATATATATATATATATATATATATATTGATAGATATCAATTATAATATTGTCCCAATAGCGCCTGAGCCCATCAGGTACTGAACCCTTTCTCTCTTCAAGTGTATTTCCTGTGTAGGAAAATTTGACAGTAGAGTTGGGCCAGGGCTAAATCGTTGTCCCTGTACTAACATGTGAAATATCTGAAAATAGTTGCGAGCAACTACAATGTAATATTCCAGTTTGTCTAACTTGATGATTCGGTTACTCGGAATGCATCTATTGAAAGCCCCCCCCCCACTATCTTCTTCTTCTTGTCCTCATGTACCTTTCGATGTTGAGGGGAGAGTAAGTGTACGTTCTTTTGCCCTACTATTTGCCTCTTCTGCTGTTATATTTCCGAGTGACTCTAATACACTATCTATTCACCTTTTACGAGGGCGTCCAATAGGTCGACTGTTTTGGTATCGTTTGTTAAGTGTTTTTTTGGATCATAGGCCTACCAATCGGAGAGACTCGTAGCGCAGTGGCTTCACATATGAGTGATACTGGGTCCATTCCCCACTTGAGGCGGAAATGTTTTAAAGATCGCAACTGCTCCCAGATCGACCCAGCCTTAATTGGCTTCCGGATTAATCCGGGAAGTAAAGACTGCGAGGGAGAGGAGATGGCTACCACTCTCATTTGCAGAGCCTCTGAAATGTGAGATCGCTAACATCTCACACCCCTACGGCATTAATAAATACTATGGGTTACTTTACTTTACTTTTACTATAGGCCTATATCATTATATGCTATTTTCCTGGCTCAGTAATTGGAACAGAAACATAGCGCCACTTTTCAAGGATTAAATGGATGTGTCTAAATGACTGTATAATTGGTGAATGGGTGGCATCTATTGACGAGAAAGCCTGCATCCATTTTGTGGTATCAATAATGATCTTCTTTTTGAACGCAAAGCCCATCAAGCATTCCCATAATATGAGGAATTATAAAAGCCACTCCCACTGATTCAAGTACATATATAATTAAAAGTAGTATTTGTTATATATACAGAGAAATTGTTTGTGTGATCCGGAGTTTCTTGTGTCCTGTATCTTCCCTGAACCAGCCATGCGAAAATCATTGGGTCGGTGTTGTTTGATCGAGCCATAAACCATAAAGCTTCGAATACACAATAAATGAGTAATGAGCAAACGAAAGCGCAGAGGTAATACAACTGACGACCACTGACAATAACAATCACATTAGATTTCCCTACCTTATGTTCTGGGCTAAAACACATTGAATACGTCAGAATTTTCAAATAAAATATGATGAAAAATAGATTCCAGATCAATTAACGTGTTCTGTCAAGTGTGACTTGTGAAGTTCTGTTATATTTTCTCCTCTGCTACTGCGTTAGATTTCAAACACCTGCTGGTTAACAGGATGTAGTCAGGAGAAATGAATGCCTTTCATGGTTAACAGCTTGGTTCCGATATCTGTACTTTTCAGTCGAACATATCCGACTTCAGACTGATATTTGGGTCTGTTTGCGGTGAGACAGCCCATTCCATTCCTAAACTTCCTGAGCCTTCTATTACGACATGAGAGGCAGCTCAAAGAACTGATATTCCTTCCTCCCATTTAGTGCTGCCACCTACACAAGAACATTTTGGTTATATGACCTTCTTTGGTCAGTTTGAATTATTTCTTAGCGTTGAGTACTGTGTACTAGAATTTGATTTTGTAAATTGTCCTTCTTAGAAAATATTCGTTACAATACTACATCTTGTGACTGCATATACGAATCAGCCAAGGTTTTTTTTATTCTAGAAGTCATGCCTTTTATAGTCACATAGTATTCTTATGCAACTCGTTTGAAAACAAATATCTTTTTTCACTTTACGACGGATGACATAACATTTAAAAACAAATATACCAATCTCCAATTTACAGCAGATGGCATAACATTTAAAAACAAATATACCAATCTCCAATTTACAACGGATGAGATACGATTTAAAAATAGTATATTTTCTCACTTTACGACGGATGTCATGACATTTTAAAACATAACTTCAGAATTGCAAAGTTCATGAAGTAAATAAATAAATAGACAGACATATTAGCAATTCAATTTCCATTTGGTAACTACATTTAAATTGATCTAAAACAGAACATAACAACAATGAGACAAACTACAGATGCATGTTTCAATAGTTGAACTTAATTAATCTGAAACAACTTAACAACAGACAAACTAAGATGCATGTTTGAATAGTTGAACTTATTTAATCTGAAACAACTTAACAACAATGAGACAAACTAAAGATGCATGTTTGAATAGTTGAACTTATTTAATCTGAAACAACTTAACAACAGACAAACTAAGATGTATGTTTGAATAGTTGAACTTATTTGATCTGAAACAACTTAACAACAGACAAACTAAGATGCCTGTTTGAATAGTTGAACTTATTTAATCTGAAACAACTTAACAACAATGAGACAAACTAAAGATGCATGTTTGAATAGTTGAACTTATTTGATCTGAAACAACTTAACAACAGACAAACTAAGATGCCTGTTTGAATAGTTGAACTTATTTAATCTGAAACAACTTAACAACAATGAGACAAACTATAGATGCATGTTTGAATAGTTGAACTTATTTAATGTGAAACAACTTAACAACAGACAAACTACAGATGCATGTTTGAATAGTTGAACTTATTTAATCTGAAACAACTTAACAACAGACAAACTATAGATGCATGTTTGAATAGTTGAACTTATTTGATCTGGAACAACTTAACAACAGACAAACTAAAGATGCATGTTTGAATAGTTGAACTTATTTAATCTGAAACAGCTTAACAACAGACAAACTAAGATGCATGTTTGAATAGTTGAACTTATTTAATCTGAAACAACCTAACAACAATCAGACAAACTACAGACGCATGTTTCAATAGTTGAACTTATTCTGTTTTAACATTTCCCATCTGCGCCTCTTTATTTAGAAACTCGGTGAGAACACATTTGATGTATCTTTTCTTCTGCCAAAAAAGCAACAAGGTTACAGTTTGTAATAAATGTGCTGACATTGTTAAAACATCATAGAGGATTTACTTCAGTATACTCGGATTTCAACGTGTTTGCTCCCTCCCTCTCAATACAGAAGAAAATCACCTGCTAAGTGTGCTAATCATAAGCACGTAATGCCATAGCGTCAATCCATAATATATTAAGAGGATGCAATTATGATCAAGTCTTCACTGCCCGATATCAAACCCTCGGTCTCTTGAACGGAAGACATGTGCTATTTCACTATGCCACGGAGATACCTAAAATAGTTTCTGAACCAAAATGACTTCAGAGTATTGAATCAATATTACCCGCCGAAGACGGATGTGTCAGGTCATTGTCGCAAATAAAACGACGACACAACGCATTTCCATTCTCTGGACTACATCCTGCTGGAAATCTAATAGGACCATGATCCTACTACAAGGGAGTACCAACGGGAGTTTGAGAATGAACGCCGAAGAAGAATCAATATTAAAATGTAGAAAACTGCGAACACATGGTAATAAATAGGTTAATTAGTCATGCATACCACGACCTGATTGTCTACCATAATCAGGAGAAGTGCATGTTTCATCCCTTATCTTGGGTAAATCAGTAGTAAACAGGATGTGCTCATTTAATCGTGTCATGCCAACTGGTTAATGAATGTTTAATAACGTATGCTCATCTGTCCTCGACCGTCATTAACACGAAGTATCCTACTTAATATACGGAAGTTAGCTTATCTTTATTTATAAACTTTCAGGTTATTTCGGATAACCAATCGGTGTTCTTGCTCTCGATATGTTCAAGCTTTGCTCTTCTAGTCATCAATAGTTTGTTTACATCCCGAGTAAGTACTAGCAGAATTGTGTCTTTATATCATTTACTACATTGGGAAAAAAAAGACAAAGGACACCACAAGACAAAAGAAAAATAGCGACAGCAGAAATGACATGTCTACGAAGAATACTCGGAGTGTCATTAAGAGATAGAATTTGAAACGATACCATCAGACAGATAACCAAAACAATACCAGTATTGGAACACATCAAAAGACAACAGATCAAGTGGATTTCACACGCTTCCAGACTACCAACAGATAGCATGCTACAAATGGCCATGACACATAGACATAACGGTTATAAAGCCAGAGGCAGACCATGTAAGTGATGGATCACAGAAATCAAAGAGGCCACAGGAACAAGCTTACAGACAACACACAAGAAGGCCATCTCTAGAGAACTCTTCCACCCCTGACGCCGCAAGGCAAACAAGAGTCACAGCGTATAGATAGAGTGCGTTGGGAAGGTTTCTCCCGATTGTTATTTCCAATTCAATGGGCTTCAATTTCTATAAGTATATAACGCTTCGAGAAGAAATCTTCCACTCCGTAAAGATAAAGCGAGAATATCATTCTTTACGTTTTTTATTGTTGTCGTGTTGTTCGTTGGTCACTATTTATATACTTCGAGTCGCAAAACATAGCCAAGGCGACTCCAATTATATAAATAGTAACCAACAAAAATCATGACAATAGTCAAAAACGTAACGAATGAGGTCCTAATTAATTCTGTTGAATAGTCTTATAAGAACTGTAGAAGGGCATGGATGAAGTGTGGTGAAGCTTCCCCCTGTATAAAATATTATTTGTTCGACACCATATAATGTTTACTGTTGCGTGCCGTTGGTCTGATGAGCCATTGGTAGAAATTTGAGACCTTCCGCATGCTGCAGACGCCTACAGAATATGTTCCTTGGAGAAGTCTGTTGTTATATATCTTGTTTTGTAAAATACTTTGACATTTCCACGTCGCTAGAGTTTAAAAAAAGAATATCTTAAGAACATCTCTTTGTTCTAGAAAGATATATAACTTAATAAATTACCTTCTTATTGACTCTTTGTTGTTCCCTAATTCACACGTAAGATAGTACCATTGTATAACGTGAGTTTCGTTAATTTTTATAGAGATTTGAAAAAATATCGATAGCAATGTTGCATTTTAGCAACATTACAGTCTCAAATGTTTCAATCAATTATGGGATTATGTATACCATCTTTAACATATTGTATATACATATAAGACGGCATCACGGGAAAAATAAAGCAAAAACAACGAATTTCTGTTGAATCCCTCACCGATTTTTTAATGTTTGTGGTTTGCTGTTGAGATCTTTCCTTGTTATAGGAATAAAAAGATTGAGTAAATGGAAGATACTAGTAGAACTGTGTACCAATAGGTAAGTAAATGTCGACAAAAAATAGAATAATTGTTAAATCTTAGTTTGAAATGGAATAAACAAATACATAATATGAATCACACAATTGGTGACTACATGTCAGCCATGTAGGAGTTGACAGGACAGGAGTTCAACAAAAACATGACGAGAGCCGATAACGACATTCATGAAAGTTGTTGCATTTAGTAAAAAGTACAGTACACAATGACATATATATAATAGAAAACACAATTTAAAACAATGCTGAATCAGGTGGCTAACATGTGTCAGAACGCGACTCAACTGTTAATGTAACATGTTCTAACCCCGCTACAGGCAATTCTGCAACCGTTCAGATAGCATTGGCAGCCTACTGAACGTATTTATTGTGTCTGTAAAATCACTAAAAAACTAAACATTAAAAAACTTACCCTGTACATGACGTGGCTACAGCAAGAACATGCGACCCAGCTACAAAATCTCTCCATGCAACTCTTAACTGGAAACATGCAGTATTTGACAGTTTTAAAACATCAATTTTTATATAATAACAAGGCCTCTTCCTAAATATTAAGAAAACAGAAGTAATGGTTATTTCAAAGAAACAAAATAACATACCTTGCAAGATCAAAGTGAATGATATAGTATTAAAACAGGTGCTCCAATTCAAATATCTAGGTACAACGATTACAGCAGATGGAAGAAGTTCAAGAGATATAAGAAGCAGAATAGGACAGACAAAAACAACATTCAGAAAAATGAAAAATATATTGTGTAATGTGACCTTGTCATTAGAGGTGAGAAAGAGAGTTCTGCAGTGCTATATAACCCCTATACTAACATATGGGTGCGAGTCTTGGACAATAAACAAACCGGAAAGTGGGAAAATAGAAGCAACAGAGATGTGGTTCTACAGAAGAATGCCGAGGATACCATGGACTGCCAGAAAAAACGAATGTTGAGGTATTGAAAGAGTCAAATGCGAAACGGACCTTAATCAACAATATAAGAAAAAGGCAATCTTCTTTTTTTTGGCCACTTCATGAGACAGGCAGGTTTAGAGAACAGGCAAAATTTAAGGCAACAGAGACAGAGGGCGACAACGTGAGAAAATATTAGACAGTTTGACAACCTGGCACGGCAAGGAAACAACAACGACTTTGATACATAATACTGTGGACAGAGAGCTGTGGAGAGCCATGACCGCCTACGCCAGCCGGCATGGCACATAATGATGATGATAACATCACTACAGCCAAAAGTAATGGGTTGATATCTACTTCCAGAATAAGATATGATGCCAATTTGATTATGTCCTAGAACAATCTCTCCAGAACATTCAAATACATACGTGGTTCATTTCCTATAAGTACATATTAACTGCATATGCATAGCTTCGTTTGCAGCGTGTTATTCACACAACTATGGGTGCAGTACTTAGCGCTTTCACCTGGTAATTTGGTGCACCAATGTTCAATGCCAAATTACTGCGGTCTATGGTGCGACATAAATATTCCCAGAGGAAAACCTGCCTTCGTTAGTGTAGCAAAACACATTTCAGAATCAATGTCGAGCTGACGTATTGCTAAACACATCATGGACACACAAAAACGAATAGGTCTTCTCTATATTGTCAAATGAGAGCAACTTATTGACTTCACCGTCCTATGTCCATGAAGTGTGTTGGTATATCGGCTTCACAATTCTATGTTTAATAGTTAATTCAGGATCTCGTTGTCGCAATTCTCAATAATCCAGAGAAAAAAAAACTAATTAAATGATAAATAATAAATAACTCGTAGGACCCACTGTAGTCCCTTGTTCATAAATTGTATCAACCGCTTCATCTGCAAGGCTGACGCGATTTATAGCTGTCGCCATGAAAGCTTAACACATATACAGAGGAGATAAGCTTGTGGAGATCACGTTCTGAGAGTTAGAACTCCAGCGACTGGAATGCTGCATTAATGATGAAAGCACACCGGAGATGATTTACTGGCTCGTCTTGGAAATGATGAAAGCACACCAAATATGATTTACTGCCTCGTGTTGGTAATCCGATATATCCCAATATATATATTCTTGGTTTTCAAAGCTAGGGAATAGGTATATTATTTGTTTGTTATAGAAACTGTGAAATGCGAAAGGTTCAATAAATACACTCAAATGTATAAGAGGTTGTTATTTCTTTTGTACCAGGGTTTGGTTGTGGCTGTGGTGGAATATCCACTGGCAATTATGACTCTTATCCTAACTCATATCGAAAGACTGGATAGAATCCAGAATGCAGCAATGCGTATCATACTGGGATGCACGAGAGACACATCGACAAGAGCCATGCAATACCTACTAGGCTGTCCAACACTTGAGCACATTTACAATTACGCCGTGCACGAGTGTACCTTCAAATACATGCAGATAAGGAACACCCGTTGCATTACGAAATACAGATGATTCCTTTTCAATGGCTAGGATTAAAGATCAGGGATTGAAATGTGGTGTTGCTAGAGGTGAATATTTTGGAGGGCGCAGAAGAATGATGGTCAACCAGCATAGGACCGGTACTGTCAGCAGAAGTGTAATGGCGGATACAGTCAAAGAGAGATCGAAGCAACTATGGATGTGTCCAGTTTGCAGTGATGATGATCCGACGACTAACTAACTAACTAACTAACTAACTAACTAACTAACTAACTAACTAACTAACTAACTAACTAACTAACTAACTAACTAACTAAAATGTGTTGAAACTGTGAAATGTTCAGTAACTAAACTTAAATGTGTAGAAACTGACATGTTCAGTAACTACACTAAAACGTGTAGAAACTGTGAAATGTTCAGTAACTACACTTAAATGTGTAGAAACTGTGAAATGTTCAGTAACTAGACTTAAATGTGTAGAAACTGTGAAATATGAAACATTCAGTAACTATACTGAAATGGTTCTTTTATCCATCAGTTTTGTAGTAATGATGTGCACTTTTAGCTGAAAGTGTTGGCGGTAGATATTGAATATAGTACCTGCAATACCGACCAAAAATCCTCCCTTCTTCCCCCCCCCCCCAAATCTTGAATCAAATATAAAAAAATAGAGGAAATACCTAATTATTTTAATAGTGACGTCTTCGTGAAAATGTTTTAAGTACAATTAATACGACGGTCATTCTCTAGTAGATCATGATATACAAAAACGTACACATCAGGCAAATATGAAAAAAGGCTATTACTACAAGGAGGAGGTGTAATAGCTTTCGTTTCTAAGATAAAGACGAGCAATGGTGTGACGATATACAATAAGTGTTCACAATGTATCCGAACTATGCCAGGAAAATGTCTGTCTGTCTGCCTGTCTATCTTTCTGTCTGTCTGTCTATCTATCTGTCTATCTATCTATCTATCTATCTATCTATCTATCTATCTATCTATCTATCTATCTATCTATCTATCTATCTATCTATGTATCTATCTATGTATTCGCTAAACTCTTCGTTCCCTTTTTAGCGTTAGCGGTAGACGAGTTTTCTGGAGATGGTCCTCGTGTGTGCTAAGCATATTATGAAATGTGTTGCCTCTGTATCTGTGTAGCATAGCTTGCTGTGGTACGCTGTGTGATGGTATTGTGTTGATGTGCGCAAACCATTTAATCTGTTGTCTCTTAATATATTCCAAGATTGGGGTGGCACCGATTCTTTGTCTAATGTTCTCAGTTCTCACTCTATTAGCTATATTCCTAGGATTCAGAGTAAGCATGCCATTTCAGCTTTCACAAGTTTACGTTTGTATTATGCTGTCGATGTTCATATTTGCCATTGGTATCACAGCGTTCGCATAATAAACGTTTTGAATAGAGTTTTGAACAATGTACTATCAATGGATTAGATTGACAATGTTAAAAAGAACATTAAATTTGAGAATTCTACTTTATTATAAACAGCCCCTTATGTAAACTTTCACTGCAACCGTCTGCTTCTTTGACTGGAATCCTTTACATGATATACAAACGTAGCGGATTTATCATATTCCCCCTTTCCTTTACTGTAGCTTCCAAGAGTATTTTGTAGGATGTGTTCAGTCTTCAAGTGGACATTGATTTTTTGTCAGTATACTTTGTAACACATTGCCACATACATTTTTCAAGGTAAAGCTACGGTAGATGCAGATGAGAAGCCTTGAAACCTTATCAGGCTAATTGTGTGGCCGCAAATAGCTATTGAACCAATCCTCTGACACTGAAGCATTCTGTATACCGTTGGTATTGCATGAATCGGCTACTGTCTCGATTAATACCTACTTGAATGAGCTGCTCCCTCCAGGGCCAGATAAATGGAACACATATGGAACAAAACAACAGTTCACAAACACATGCATATATCACACAATGACATTGGGTCAAAGGACATGAGCCCATGGACCGCTGGATCAGCAATCATTGAGCTGCTAAATGCGGTGATAGTGGACACCATGGTGGTTATGTGCAGTGCTACTGTTGGGTTTCAGTGAATCAAGTACGATATCCTTTGTTATCAGTATGTCATAATCGACATTGCTGTTAGTGATGTCGAGGAGAACTGTGCACATCTCATAATCGACGTTGCTGTTTGTGATGTCGATGGGAACTTTGCACATCTCATAATCGTTATTGATGTTAGTGATGTCTAGAATAACTTTGCACATCTCATAATCGACATTGCTGTTAATGATGTCGAGCGGAACTTTCCATATCTTGTGACCTCGGTCTGATGTCAATGAATAAACGCATTTCCCTTTTCTACTTCTGTCTATTTTACAACCATCACATTGAACAAGTGATACAGAACTGTAAGAGATGACAGTGCGGACCTTAATTAAAGATATGGTTGCTGCTATTATTCGTTCCTATGTGTCATCAACTCATTATGTATGTGGTCGACTATGGATCAGAAATCCTTACGTTGACAATGTTACCGTCTAGAACGTGTGCAGAATGATGAGATGTGGATAGTTCTCGGATGCACCAGGGATTCTCACATTGTCAAAATGAGACATGCGCTTGGACTCCTTTCACTAATTTCTCGGCATGCTCTCGCTCAAACCCAGACATACATGTAACTACAGTTCAGAGGCACCCACTACACCAGAATATCAGTCATAAATGAAAAAGAATTCAGCGCGGTATGTCATGGATGTCGCAGTTTACTATTTTGTTTTCTTTTCGTATTGCTTATTGCTGTATACATTGACAAGAAATGTCCTGTTCCTCCCCGATATCAGTGCTGGATATTACTGTTTAAGTGGAATGTTCCTGTTAGTAATATCTATCAATTGCTGTCTACATTAGTTTAATTTATAATATTAAATATTGGTCCGTTGCCTACTCTAATGAACGCAACGTGCACAAGTATTTATCTATTTAATTTTCAACTTCATTCAAACGAGACAGTAGAACACAACGGATAAATACAAAAGCGCGCAGCTTCAACCGTGTCATGTGAAATCATTAAAAGATAATACAATTAACGTAATTTGGAAATAGAAAGGAGTGTTTGAAAATAAAAAAGTTCCTACAACATGGCGATGTAAAGCGGTTAGTCGTGACGCTACAGTTGCCATGACGCCGCAAGGGAGTGGTTTGATAGATGTTGATTGGGTAGGTTGATGTTCATAACAACAGTTGCTAGGATGGATGAGCTGACATTCGAGAGTATATGTGATAGTTTCGCATTTTCTTTCTGGCTACGCTACATAACGAGTTATCACAAAACATAGAAACAGTGGCAGCACGAACGATCCGTGCCGTGTGTATGTGTGTATGTGATAAACAGTGAGGTATAGAACTATGTCCATGAGTATGATAAAACGTAATTATTGATGTGATGGGTGAAGGTTAGCGATGAATGACAGAGATAATATTTATGTGTAAGTGTGGGTGAATGGCAAAACGATTGTTGCGAAATATAATTATTACGTGTAATGTGTGGGAGTATGATATGAATAGACAGGTTGTGAAAAATTGATGAAAGATACAACTGTACGTGTAATGTGTGGGAGTATGATATGAATAGACAGTTTGTGAAAAATTGATGAAAGATACAACTGTACGTGTAATGTGTGGGAGTATGATATGAATAGACAGGTTGTGAAAAATTGATGAAAGATACAACTGTACGTGTAATGTGTGGGAGTATGATATGAATAGACAGGTTGTGAAAAATTGATGAAAGATACAACTGCACGTGTAATGTGTGGGAGTATGATATGAATAGACAGGTTGTGAAAAATTGATGAAAGATACAACTGTACGTGTAATGTACATGGAAGCTACATCATCTGGGAAGGTAACGGCATGGTCGTTTCCAATAAAGTCCTTCCAACAGAATAAATTAGGACTTCATTCGTTACGTTTTTCATTATTCTTGAGCTTCCGGTTGGTCATTATTTATATACTTGGAATTGCATGCCAAAAATAGCGAAGACTACTCGAAGTATGTAAATAGTGTTCAACCGGAAGCCGACCAATAATTTTAAAAAACGTAACATATGAGGTCCTAATTAATTCTGTTGGAATGTCTTCTATATGACAGCGGCTCGATTGAGGTAAAGTCCGCGTTGTTGATCTTGTTATTCCTAGGTTCAGTACAAATTACAGTCACAATAATGTGTACTTTAATATGCCTGAATGGAGCAGAAATGGGGTACTTTACTATATAACGGCATTTTAATCACTGGACACTGAATATAAATTATATAACGGCGTTTTAATCACTGGGCACTGTACATGAACTATATGACGGTGTTTTAATCATTGGGCGTTGTTCATAAATTATATCACATCGTTTTAATCATTTGGCGATGTACATAAACTATATAATAGCGATTTAACCATTGTGCGCTGTTCATAAATTATATGACGGCGTTTTAATAGTTGGCACTGTGCATAAATTATATGACAGCGTTTTAATCATTGGGCGTTGTACATAAATTACGTGAATAATATTTTCACAAATTCGAACCGGCTCCCCCTCCCTTGTCAACAATTATCAAGTATTTGACCACATCCCCTGCTTAGCTATGTATCATGTTTTAAAATATAACCCCCCCCCCAACCTTCCCACGTCTTTCTTCCCCCAAATAAAAGTGAAAGAAGAAAATTGTGCAGAAAGAAGAAAATTGTGCAGAAAGAAGAAAATTCTGCAGAAAGAAGAAAATTCTGCAGAAAGAAGAAAATTGAAAAGAAAGAAGAAAATTGAAAAGAAAGAAGAAAATTGAAAAGAAAGAAGAAAATTGAAAAGAAAGAAGAAAATTGAAAACAAAGAAGAAAATTGAAAAGAAAGGAATTGAGATAAAAAAAGAGAATTAAGAAGGAAGAAGAAATTTGAAAAGAAAGAACAAGATAAAGATGCATGTTTTGTTTCATACATGTAGAGTAATGCTGAAAACTCAAATTATTTCATTTGTGTATAAAAGATAGTAGTATTGACGTCAACATTTGTCAAACTTCCATCAACCCTTTTTTTGACAACTGTCCAAATTTTCCCTACCCAACCACCCCCTTCTTATTTATTGACGGAATTTATAGAAGCCCAATTCTTCAATGAATGTACTTTACTGTTTTCCTATTATCCGTGCAATAGTAACGTTTTTCATCTAAGACTATCACTATTTTCTTATTTCAATCAATCAAGTGTCATGTCGAGTGTCGTAAGCAATCACGCTTCTCCATAACTATATGTCTCTTGTATTGTTATAAGTTCATTTGGTGACCTGTCTCTTGTATTGTTATAAGTTTATTTGGTGACCTGTATCTTGTATTGTTATAAGTTCATTTTGTGACCTGTCTCTTGTATTGTTATAAGTTTATTTGGTGACCTGTATCTTGTATTGTTATAAGTTCATTTGGTGACCTGTATCTTGTATTGTTATAAGTTCATTTAGTGACCTGTCTCTTGTATTGTTATAAGTTTATTTGGTGACCTGTCTCTTGTATTGTTATAAGTTTATTTGGTGACCTGTATCTTGTATTGTTATAAGTTCATTTGGTGACCTGTCTCTTGTATTGTTATAAGTTCATTTGGTGACCTGTATCTTGTATTGTTATAAGTTCATTTGGTGACCTGTCTCTTGTATTGTTATAAGTTTATTTGGTGACCTGTATCTTGTATTGTTATAAGTTCATTTGGTGACCTGTCTCTTGTATTGTTATAAGTTTATTTGGTGACCTGTATCTTGTATTGTTATAAGTTCATTTGGTGAGCTGTATCTTGTATTGTTATAAGTTCATTTGGTGACCTGTCTCTTGTATTGTTATAAGTTTATTTGGTGACCTGTCTCTTGTATTGTTATAAGTTTATTTGGTGACCTGTATCTTGTATTGTTATAAGTTCATTTGGTAACCTGTCTCTTGTATTGTTGTAAGTTCATTTGGTGACCTGTATCTTGTATTGTTATAAGTTCATTTGGTGACCTGTATCTTGTATTGTTATAAGTTCATTTGGTGACCTGTCTCTTGTATTGTTATAAGTTTATTTGGTGACCTGTATCTTGTATTGTTATAAGTTCATTTGGTGACCTGTCTCTTGTATTGTTATAAGTTTATTTGGTGACCTGTATCTTGTATTGTTATAAGTTCATTTGGTGACCTGTCTCTTGTATTGTTATAAGTTCATTTGGTGACCTGTCTCTTGTATTGTTATAAGTTCATTTGGTGACCTGTCTCTTGTATTGTTATAAGTTTATTTGGTGACCTGTTTCTTGTATTATTATAAGTTCATTTGGTGACCTGTCTCTTGTAATGTTATAAGTTCATTTGGTGACTTCTTTTAGTGCCACAGTGACAACCCATCCAGAAATGTCTCTATTTGTCTTCCCGATGTCTCTTCTCACTTGATCTTTCCGGCGGGTATTAAATGTTCAAGTTTTACTTTTCGCATCACATTCCCTAAAAATCTTGATTGTCTCTAATTTTTTCTATAATTTGTCATTTTACTCCAGCATCTCTGAGAACTTCTACGTTAGTTTTCTTGGCTATCCGTGTAATTTTCATAATTCTTCTTAAATACCATATCCCAGTTTCCTCCAGCTTATTTTGGGCACTTTTGTTTACTGTTCATGATTCGCTTCTCATTTCATCTAAGGATATCGCTTTTTTTTTCAGCTCTGTTACACCTTGAATCTTCTTTTCCTTCTTCTTTGTTTATTCTCAAACTCCCGCTGGATCTCCCTTACAGCAGGACCATGGCCCTACTAGATTTCCAGCAGGATGTAGTCCAGAGAATGGAAATGTGCTGTGTCGCAGTATTTTTGCGCCAGTCGCCCGACACATCCGTCTTTGGCGGAACCTTTGAATCTAATAGCAACGCTTCTTTCTTCCACTCTGTTACACTTTGAGTATGATAACAATGCTTTTTTCTTCCACTCTGTTACACTTTGAATATGATAACAATGCTTCTTACTTCCACTCTGTTACACTTTGAATCTGGCAACGACGCTACATTATGAAACATTTCTTATTATTACTACCGGTTTTTGGAATATATGAGATTGCTATTTTCTTCCACTTTGTTACAATTTTGAATCTGATACCATACTTCTTCATTTTATTCTGTGTTCGTTCTCAAACTCTTGCGCTCAACCGGCTATAGTCCGAAGAAAGGAATGCATTGCGCCATAGTTTATAGTTTATCTGTAATAGCTGTGCCTTTCAACCTGACACATCTGAACTAAACGTAGCTAATGGCTCATCTTGACTCTCATTGAGATGAGACAGCTTCGGTAAAATATGGGAGAAAAACAAGTAGTGTGATTAGTTTTTTTAACATCTCATATTACTTTATTCCGTTATTCCCATCTACGAGGTATTCCATATGGGTACCGGGGCCTGGATGTCTAGTTTAGAATGCGAAGAAGTGGGTCAATATTTTCTTTTCAGGAATGTTGTAGGCGACTAAGGAATGTTGGGGTATAACTGACAAACTGTCACAAAAAAATATTGTGAAAAAAAATCATCATTGTCATATCTTGTCTCAATTTCTTAATGTTCTATCAAAGGAAAACCCTGAGGTGACTGGAGCTGCTAGATTTACCATCACTGAGGATGGGTCACCAAACCTGACAGAAGAATGATGAGATAATTGGTCCAGATTTATGTGTTGTGTCTCTAGCAGTGCTTGATAATCCTGGTACACTGGTGCACTGGAAGGACTATCCCATTCGTAAACCCCCTTTACACTTCTATGAATTTGATATTTTATATTTCTATGTGTTGCTTCATTGCTTCAGCCATACAGCTGAGAGGAAACTATGCTTCTTTCAGAGAGGTCGTGGACTATCTATCTATCTATTCGCTAACCCATCGTTGCCTTTCAGCATCACACCTGCTCATCACATCTAAAGTAATTATTTCATTATTTTTCATCACTATCATTCCATATACGAGATTGCTACTTTCATCACTATCATCCCATATACGAGATTGCTACTTTCATCTTTCATCACTATCTTCCCATATACGAGATTGCTACTTTCATCACTATCATCCCATATATGAGATTGTTACTTTCATCTTTCATCACTATCATCCCATATACGAGATTGCTACTTTCATCCCTATCATCCCATATACGAGATTGCTACTTTCATCTTTCATCACTATCATCCCATATACGAGATTGCTATTTCATCACTATCATCCCATATACGAGATTGCTACTTTCATCTTTCATCCCTGTCATCCCATATACGAGATTGCTACTTTCATCAGTATCATCCCATATACGAGATTTCTAATTTCATCACTATCATCCCATATACGAGATTGCTACGTTCATCACTATCATCCCATATATGAGATTGCTACTTTCATCCCTATCATCCCATATACGAGATTGCTACTTTCATCTTTCATCACTATCATCCCATATACGAGATTGCTATTTCATCACTATCATCCAATATACGAGATTGCTACTTTCATCTTTCATCCCTATCATCCCATATACGAGATTGCTACTTTCATCACTATCATCCCATATACGAGATTTCTAATTTCATCACTATCATCCCATATACGAGATTGCTACGTTCATCACTATCATCCCATATATGAGATTGCTAATTTCATCCCTATCATGCCATATATGAGATTGCTACTTTAATCTTTCATCACCATCATCCCATATACTAGATTGCTACTTGTTTTTTTTATTTTTCCGGTTCCAACAGACGACGTTTAAAAACATGAACCCTAAGTAAAACAGCGCAAAGAAAATCAAACCCATTGAGATGAAATGCTGCAGAAATATACTTAGAATATCATGGAAGAACAAAAGAGAAACTCAGATATTATAAACACATTGAAGATTACAGAGTGTTGGTTACTGAACACAATTTCAAACAGAAAACTACACCTGTTTGGTCATATGAAGAGGCACACCTGTTTTGAAAGACAAATAATGGCGGGTACAGCACCTGGGAGGAGGAGGACCAAGAAGACGATGGACTGACAACATTAAAGATAACATTAATACGTTGTTGGAAAATTAACACCGCATCGCCCATGACAGAGAAGGGTTCAGGGAGTTCATTGGGAAGACAACGTTCTGGAGAGAATACGTCACATGACACTTTCATCTTTGTTAAACTTTAAATATTGTTACCTTCAAATTTTCGCAAGAAATTTTCTATATCTACCTTTTTTTCTGCAATACGTGTTTTATATTTCTATAATATCCTTCTTCAACGAACTTTGAATATTGCATCTTTGTTCGAGGATAAATTATTTCCACTGCGTTATCTATAAAAAACCAGCTATTGTTACTTTGTTATATATCAAACGTTAACACTGTGTACTTCACTCGTCATTGACATTTGAATTTTACTACTTTATTCCCCAGAAAACGTTCGCTATTGCTTAAGTATTCGTAATTAAATTTGTTATTCTTAGTGCTGCTGATGAAGGAGTTTTAGTCAATATATCTCTTCTTATGTTTCCGGTGTGGGTGTGTCGTATTTTCTATTGGTAATACTTTATTTTACTTCGTTTTTACTTTATGTTCCTATCGTTGTCTTGTCACCGATATTCTAATAATCTATCTGTCTTTAGTTACTATTATATTTGACCTCATCAAAAGTACGCTTTGGTTTATATTGTTGAAATTAAACTTTTGCTATTCCTATTTTATTACCGTCAGATTTTGGATATTAAACTTAAGATATTACTACATCAATGTTCCTCAAGCTTTTTTACTACTAGGCCTCTGATTAAACTTCCGATACACACAATATGATGTAATACATTCTTCAGCAGACAGAACATCAGACTTTCAATACACACAATATTATGTAATACATTTTTCTGCAGACAGAACATCAGACTTCCAATACACACAACATGATGTAATACATTCTTCAGCAGACAGAACATCAGACTTTCAATACACACAATATGATGCAACATATTATCCGAGCAAACAGAAAATCTAACATTTTTGACTTGTAAAAAAAATTACTACAAGCCAACCACCATCATGTGCAGGCAATTTACAAAGATCTGAATATAAAGTTACAAAAAAATGGAAAAAAATTCGATGTTACTGTCAATGATCAAGCATACATTTAGGTGAAGTGAAACATACTTATACATATTTTGATCACAAAACACACACATGTTACTATTATTCAGGGCAGCTATGGGACATCCACTTAGGCATTTGTTTGCGTGCTTCGCTCCCCAGGAATTGCGACCAATACAGGTCTTGAATCTTTTATTGTCATCCTTTAACATTAAGGAAAATTTAAGTTTCAAATAGCTTCTCCATATCTCTTCTTATACGCATGTGGTTGCGTCTGTGGGTCTTACCAATGACTCACTAGACAAACCACCCATGCAACAGAAAAACTTAGTGGATGACATGCCGTTATATTGAGGTTATCTTCTTAGAGAAGCTTCATGGAACGTCATCTATACAATTATGCTTGTATTTTGTTGTTGAAATGTGTTTCATGTTTACCTAAATATATATGTATAGTGGTTGGGAGGGAGCTAGAGATGTACTGTGCAGCACTGGGGAGGAGGAAACTGACTGCACTGTTTTTTTCCTATGGCTTAGACCCATCATAGAGACACAGTGACTCAGGACGTGACAATCCATTTGACTTGAAATGAGCACAGTGAACTTATCTTGGCTACAATGGCTGGGAGCAGTGCATAGGTTGAAACCTACCTTCCTGGAGGTGTGATAGTTATTCTTTGTCTCTTTCCCGGTGTGGGCCGAAAATCCACAGACTATAGCAATATAATGCCATTTAATGGCATTAGGTCAAAGGGCATAAGACCATGGACCACTGGATCAGCAACCAACCAATCAACCATCTCTTCTTATGAGGAGTTTTCTCCAGAGCTACATTTCATAGAAAGAAGGTTCGAAACTCTCAACGATGTCGAATGGCTTTAGAAGTAGTTTCTACTCAGAAGTTTCTTAACTATCAACGATGTGCGATGACTAGAGACGTATTTTCTACCCAGAAGGTCACCAACTCTCAACGATGTTCACTGCTTTGAGAAGCAGTTTTTACTCCGCAGAAATCAATACATAAATTGTATAAGTTCAAGTGATGTGAGGGTTTCCACAAGAGGATAATCACACTATATGTGTATGTAATCTATGATGAATTTACTATTTCATGCTGGTTTTTCTGATGGGACATGTTTATTAAGACCCTCTGACCTACCGCATACTCCCACATATGGATACTAATCGACCCCATCTTAGTTTCCCACGCTAAAATCGTCAGCTTTGCTCACTTGTGTCAACGTCATGGAATGAATCCAACTCCTGTGTATTACGTAAACAACAGATTTTGCAACATCATGTAATAATACTTGATAACACATGTTTAGACTTGTGGAAGCAAAGGTGTGATCGATGACATAAAAATCATGGTGTATGTTTTGTGCAGCATTTTATGAATGGATTAATTATGTGAACAAAGAAGTAAATAAGAATCTCCTCTGCATGAAAGACAAATTGGTAAAGAGAGCCCATCACATGTTAAGATCTCATTATGTATTTTAGAGATGAAGGTATATGGAATTTCTAATTGCAGTAGTGGCAAATCCAGACGTATTCAAAGAAGATATACATGAAACTGGCAATGATACACGATCGTGGGAACATGATTCCATGGATCGTATTGCATGGAGAGAAAAGATTAGGAATTTGAATAAGGGCAATGGAGAAAGTGTCAAGATAGCGCAAGGGCTGTAACGCTAAGAAGACACATAGCAGCACATGGTGGTAGAGGAGGGCCTGTCATTCTTATAGATACTGTGGAAGACTCTTTGTGAATCCATATGGTCTTGTGATTCACACTTATTATTGTCATGTATCTTAGATTATATTTCTTACCAAACAATAATAATATTCTCGCCTGGAAAGACGGAAATATGTCTACTACTATTAATGGTAGTAGAATATTACAAATGCACACGATATAAAGGGAGAAATAGCATTAAGGAAGGTGTTTATTAAAGTGTTTAGGGAGCTATTTAGTAAGGTGTTTAAGGAGGTATTTAGTAAGGTGTTTAGGGGAGTATTTAGTAAGGTGTTTAGGATGTATTTATAAGGTGTTTAATGAGGTATTTAGTAAGGTGTTTAAGGGGGTATTTAGGAATATATTTAGGAAGATAATTAGAAATAAATTTAGGAAGGTATTTGGGAAGGCATTTAGTAAGGTGTTTAGGAAGGTATTTGGGAAGGCATTTAGTAAGGTGTTTAGGAAGGTATTTGGCAAGGCATTTAGTAAGGTGTTTAGGAAGGTATTTGGGAAGGCATTTAGGAACGTATTTAGGAAGAAATTCAGGAATGAAACTTTAAGTTTCAAATAGCCTCGTTATTTATGTTTTATTGATTTGACTAAACTGTATATTGAGCTGTCGCATAGCAGGTTCCTGGCTAAAATTAATATTAACCACATTTCCTTGAATACTAGTTATTCTTAAGCAAATCAATTTTAGCAATGCATTAATTCTAGCAAGTGTTAGGAACAAGGTGATTTGCTAGCGGTATTTGTCCGAAAGCGTATAATTTATCATTACGGATTGATAATAAAGATGTACATTAATTAATAGTCTGGTGTGGCTGAAATTCGTTGGGACGTACACGCTAGTGTTTATATTCACAATCGCAGTAGACAGTTGATACGTTTACTTTCGCAGTCGCAATAGACAGTTTATATGTTTACATTCACAGTAGCAATAGATAGTTTATGTGTTTAAATGCACAGTAGCAATAGATAGTTTATATGCTTACATTAGCAGTCACAATATACAGTTTATAGGATCAGGTCTACAATTTCCTGCTCTGATATTAATCATATTGGTGTTACAGTGATTCGTAATTTCTGTGAACAAACGGAGGCTTACTTAGAAGATCCTCATAGGATGTTTGGTACTTTTCCCAAACTCACAGTAGCGTAATGCGTCAATGGTCAACAGTTAAAGGCAACAATCGTATGTCGGTCTGTTTCACATTGCTGTTATGCTATTTTGTTGACCTCCAACACCTCACAATATTTTGGATATACGAAATATGTCAAAATAACTTAATCTGTTGTCTTTTGAAGCAACTCATAGAATTGGCATTGTATTTGTTAGTTTTCTGACGTTTTCATTTCTGATTATGTCTCTTATCGATACTCCGAGAATTATACGAAGACAACTAACTCATTTCTGTTGCAAAAAAATTTCGTTTCACTTTTGTTGTCAGTGTCCACGTTTGACATTAGTAGCATTGTGATGGTATGGTGATCTTTTTATATAGGCAAATGCAAATTTGGTGTTCATGTTTACAATTTTATTTTTTGAAGTAGACCGTACCTACATAGTGCTCAAATCACTCCTTCATGTATATATTGTCTCCAACAGTCCGTCTCGCTCACATATTGCCAAAATCAATTCGTTCGGTCCACAGATTGCTTCAAGGAACCCATGCTACACATAAATAAACCACCTCTTATCCCTGTGTATCCCCTTGGTGCATATTCAAATCGAGGCATCAAGCACCAGTTCATAATATATTGACGTTGTATGTATAGTCAGATAGATAATGTTCACAATTGTTTTCTGTGTTTGACTTTGACTTTCACATCGTTTTTATTGTTGTTGTGTAACTGTTATTTCCGTCATTATCCTGCTTATGTCACAGTAATCTTTTTGTTGGCATGGGTAGGTATTATTTAAATAAATTATAACTGAGTTCTTACACTAGTGTGTTGTTATTAGCACATACACTATCAGTGTGTTGCAATTAGCACACAAACAAGTAAGACAGCTTCAATGATAAATAGCGAATTACAAAACTACTTGCACGTAAGAGATACCATAGCGAATTAGAACTACTAATACACTGTAACGAACTATTTTCAGTTGTCTCAATTCGTCTTGCCACTGGTTCCAAATAAGTTCCGACAAGAGAGTGAGATCAACGCCTACCACATCTCTTCCTCACTGAAAGCAAAATCCCCATTGCCGTCATTTTCACATTCAAGAATATTTATTCGAAGGGAAAATATGAAGACGACATGTGCCATGCGACGTATTCCTTCCAGAACGTTGACTTCCCAATGAACTCTCTGACCCTCTCTCTGTCTTGGGCGATGTGTCTTGCATTTTCTAGCGATGTATTCATGTTATTTTTAATGTCGTCAGTCCATCGTCTTCTTGGCCTGCCCTTTCTCCTCTTTCCAGGTTCACTTCCCTCCATTATTTATCTTTCTAAACAGTTGTGTCTCTTTATATGAACAAACAGGCGTAGTTTTCTGTTTGTTATTGTGTTTAGTAACCAACACTCAGGAATCTTCAATGTGTTTATGATATCTGAGTTTCTGATTTTTTCCTTCCATGATATTCTAAGTATCTTTCTGTAGCATTTCATCTCGAAGGCGTTGATCTTCTTTGCCGCTATTTTACTTAGGGACCATGTTTCACAGCCGTATGTTGCAACCCGAAAAATAAAAGTTCGTAACATTAGCACTTTCGTTTCTATTTTGTTGTTTTTCCATATGTAGACGACATGTAAGGAATCTTAATCTCTTTCACACAAATTGTCTCGGAAAAGTTATGAACATCAATTCTCAAGAGAAGATTCCCGATATCACTGGCCTTCACAGATCTGGTATCCCTAGCATTGACACTATTCTGATGAAGACACATATTCGTTGGGCATTTCATGTGGTACTTATGCCAGATCACCATCTACTAAAGATACTATGGTGAGTTGCTGAAAGCCATATGTTTTCTAGGTGGCAAAAGTAGAACTTGCAAGAACTCGTGAAAGACCTAACTGAAAATGAAAGCCTTTGAAATAGAACAAGATTCATGGGATGACGCTGCACTAGAAAGAACTACATGATGTCCTACGGTAAAAAAGACGAGAAACGTTATTTGAGCACTATATGGGCAGGAAGTGGTTATTTGAGCACTGTATGTGCAGGAAGTGGTTATTTGAGCACCATATAGACAGAAAGAAGTGATGTCAGACTATACAGAACGAAATAAGTTATTTGAACACTTTACAGACAGGAATATCGGTCGTAAGACGAATCAAAACTATAGGAAATGAAGTTCGATACATTGAACTTCAGGTTATGGCACGGGATGACAGTTTAGTATCCATTCCGAAAAGGAAGTAAACAGTGTTTCGGTACTTTCTTAATGAGATATATTATTTTACTGAATGTGATAATTTAGAACAGGCTGTAACCATTCGGAGGCTCTGAAACAACATTGTGACTGCTCTAGCAAGCCGACAGTGTAGAACTAAAACGCTCATATGAAACATGAAGACTTGTCAGAAGACGGAAAAATCCATGAAACATGAAGACTTGTCAGAAGACGGAAAAATCCCAGGTCCTAATAATATACAAGGCGAATTAATCAAGCCAATAGTATATACATGGATAAATGGTTACATAAGCTGTTAACTATAATATGCAATTCTCAATGAACACCAGAAGACTGGAAAGACGCTGTAATAATGCCTACTTGAAAGGGAAAAGGCAGATAAAATATTGTACAAAATGCAGAGATTTTTCACTTCCACGACACACTGAAAACATTCGACACAAGACAAACAGAATTCTAGAAACAAGAATACGAGCACTCATCAAAAAACCTCAACTTAACAATACTCAAATGGGAATCCGTAAGAATAAGAGCTAAACAGATACCTTATTTTACACTCAGGCAACTGACAGAAAAAAGCCTTAAAACAATCAAGTATTGTACATTCCGCTTGTCGACCAAGAAATAGCCTTCGACAGAGTAGACAGACAGCAACTATGAAAATACTATCACAACATAGGGTTCCACAAAACCTAATCAACACAGACAGTAAATGGGCAGTTAGAACGAGTGCATGGCTTTCAGACAAATTACATAAAGACTCGATAAACGTGCGATTTACACTCTGGCGTAAAGACAAAATACGTGTTCCATATGTCTTGCTTTCATGAAATATATATCCATTGTATATGTCAAAGTGTCAATACCCATGAAAAAGATACTCTAAGCAACCTCCTGGACGAACTATGTTTGTTTTTCTTGCCGACGATCAAGCAATTGAATAGTATCAACATCAGAAGAACAACTACATCACCATATAACTTACTTCCACACAGCAATTAGGAACTATAAGATGACCATAAACAAAAACAAAAATCCGAGGTAATATTAATTGCAAAAAAGAAAAGAAACACTACTATTTTAATTAATGAATACCACCTTAAACAGGCGAAAGATTTCACATATCTTGGAAGCATCATATCACCATATAGGAAAATGCTCCAAAGATATCCAAAATAGAGTGAACATAGCATATACGATATTAGGGCAGTTACTTTGTATTATGTATTACTTTACAATTACTTTGTAAAATCTGCCGACATAACGGTTGATCGAAGCAATCAGACGATGATTGACTAGATCAGCCTGAGACGACGACTTGCTGTTGGAAAAATGTGAAGCCATAATTGCTACAGTCGATGACACCAGGTTATTTGGAGCAGTCGATGACATGGCGAATTTATTTTATCAATCTGAAGAAATAATATGTTTATTGTGGAAATGTGATCAATCTGAAGGAATAATATGTCAATTGTAGGAATGTGATAAATCTGAAGGAATATTATGTCAATTGTAGGAATGTGGTCAATATGAAGAAATAATATGTCAATTGTAGGAATTTGAATCAAACGTAATAATTAGAAATAGTTTTCAGACTGGACGGATTGATTCACTAATCTAAAGACATTAAGAATTATTCCTCGATCTGAAGACAGGAAGGGTTGACGGGGGCAATATCAACAACAATTATCATGTCAGACATATTGTCATCTGAGAATGTTACCTGTGAAATAATCTGTCTTGTTAATATATTCATGTTATGCAGTAGACAGAGCTGCGGGTGGAGAGTTTATTGTTTAACAAAGTAGTTCCACTTTTATTTTGGGGGTTTTATAATCTTGTTTGTGGAAACAGTGCTCATTGTAGTGGGAATGATGTGATTTACCCTCTTATGTACGTATTTCTTAGTACTTATTGTCTATATAATTGCTACAGTCAAAACATTAGGTATGATCGCTCTGCCATGAATAGATGATACCAACTGGATTCTTAGTACACAATTTCATATGCTATTTTAATAGAAAGGGAGTCAGAAAGTTATGCTTGTTAAACTTATACCCCCATTCCATTATTTTTGAAGAAATACTCTCAAAATATAACCTTCAGTAATCACGTGCCACCTCATCAAGACATCTAGTGAGCTTCCGGTTAGAAAAATTAAAATTCAATGGAAAACATCCTGATTACTTATTTGTATTTCTCTGGTGAGATTTTCAAAATGGAGCCTCTCAATTTCCGGTAGTTCTGCCGTCTGCTGTGCATTTTAGCTTTGCATAATTTAACTGTCTAAAAGCAGAAAATGGTGGGATGCCTCTGTCACATCGTTTTCTTTGATGAGGTTGGGAATGTCGTAGAATCTTGAAATTGTTTTCAAAGATTGAAAATGATCAGTTCTCTCTATCTTGATTTTTCTTCTGAAAATGAGCTTTGTTTTATTAAAAGAATTCGAATCGAAGATATAAGCAAAGTTACTGCACGAAAATTGTTCAAGTATTGAATTTTTGTTCTTATACAATGTTCTCAATGTTTTAATATGTTGCTTTTGAGTGAACTAATTTCTTCTGAACTGTCTGAAATTGTTGCTTTGATGTGTCTGGTGTTAATATCTACTGTACTACCAATAAATCTGGCTATCAGAGCCCAATTTGGCATGTTCATGTATCTAATACAGTAAATCTGGCTACAGTAAAACAGTTCCCGTTGTTTTCAATTAGGAGATTGTGTGGTGCAGTAATGTTATTCTCTGACTAGAAGGTCCTCTCATTCAGATCTTCGCCGGTGCTAACGGTGGGCGTAGATCTGAGCTGATATCTTCGTGAGTGTAGCCGATATTACACAGTTTTGACAAAAGAAGCAACCAAAATCAATTGTCCTAAACGAGGTGTTTCAAGAAGGAAAGGTCACCGAGCGGGAGCCAGATGAATCAGATAAAAAAAACCGCTAGGTCTGGGATTTTAAAAACGTGCGTGTCCTATTTTGAAATGTGGCTAGAGTACATATGCGTAGACCTGAGTTGGACAAACTTGTGAATTGCGCAGACATGGGGGCGCTGCAGGAAATACGGTTAGGTTAATGTGCTAACATCAGGATTGCTTGTTTTCGGTGTTTTTACAACAGGCGACACCTAGGACAGCCATTCTTGGTACTTGGGGGTACTAGTGTATGTGAGGTCGATATGTCCAAGTGTGGTAGTTTGTTTGTGTTGCGTTCGCTTCATAATAATCAGCACCGATATTCGTGCGATTTCCGCCGGGAGTGTAGTTACGCTTTAGCCATCGTTATGAGCCGTGTATGCCCAACACATCCGATTTCGGCATGTCTTAATGTTTCAGGTTGGCTACCCTAATCTGTAAGAGCCTTCCTATCTGTCGACAGGCGGCGAATGTGTACTGACTACGCCGAGACGGATTCTTCTTCACGTCTATTTTGCATGCGGTGATCCGCAGTCAATTAACTTGTCTCTTGTAATTAGACGTATTGTGCCCATGCCCATCAAGTACTGAACCTTTTATCATCCCAAGCCTGGTTCAAATTTAGGACGAACTCGATAGAAGAATTCGTTAGCCAACATCTTGAACCACTCGTTTAAGTCTGAGTCTATACACATATTTAGGAGGGTCGGAGACAAGCATTTGTTCTCGAGCTGAACTGAGCTTGTCTCCTTGAACGGTTGTACCTGTGCCTATAGGCTACTGAACCTTTTCTCTCCCCGAGCATGATTCCGGTATAGCAAAACTCAAAAGCAAAGTTGGGCCCAGGCTTGGATCACAGGTAACTAGAAACTTGTCTCAAGGAGCAATACTTTAGTTCCTATGCCTTTGAAACGGTTGCCGTTCTCTTTGCATATGATGTTGCCCTCTAGTGCTGTGTTTCCCTCTCAGTGTACTCATTATGCTATCCGTATAGTGACTGACGCTCCGATTCTTTATATTTCTTATAACATATGCCCACTTTGTAATTTTTGCATTGGCCACTTCCCAATGCTTCAGCCGAACTGACTAGCTTCACTGTGTGTAGACAGTGCTGCTGCATGTATTGCCAAGAGGCGTCGGAGATATTGTCTGTCTTTGTGCAGCAAAATTTCTTTTTATATGCTGTCGCCACATTAACGGACACGATACCAAAATGTTTAAGTCAAAATCAGCACTATCAGCTGTATTTCTGTTTCCAGGGTGCACCACGGGAAGGTACTTTTGTGATCTTAGTTATCTCTGCGTACGCCGAAAACAACACAGTACTCTTTGTATCCTCCCCAGTGGGATAGTGACAATATCCAGTTACAGGCAGTGATGGGCCAGCACCCATTACGGATTGTTAACGTCTATACCTGCAACACGAGCATTGATCTGCTGAGTTGGAAAATTGTAGGGAAAATAATGAAACAGGAAAATATCATTTTTGTGTGCTGACTTCAATGCGAAAGGTACATTATGGAGCAACAATGCTTGTAACAAACAGCGAAGAGATTTTGAGGTGGTCCTGACAGGTACGGACCTAGTGTGCATTAATCATTATCATGTAACAAGGATTGCAAGCAGGGATGATGATAGTGTTATCGGCCTCTCATTGGTGTCATCAGCGTATGTGGCTATCTGCAAATGGGATGTGCCGGGGCATCATGTCAATGACCACTTCCAATGTATTGTGCTCGTGAAAAAAGACAAAAGTAACCATATCAAGGCAAAGTCAGGTCTTTTAAGTATGATCGCAGAGAAGCAGATGTGAGCAGAATTCGACAAAACACACATAGGACTCAAGAATTGGGAAACTAGGTTTGGAATAAATCCCTCTGGTGGAACGGAAAGGTGCAAAGGGCATGGAACGAAAAATAGAAAGCAGTAGCATTATGGCAGAGCAAGGAAAAGTGTGGATGCTCAGCCATGGAGATCGCATATTGGAAACGGAGGAAAGATAATACATTCAAACATTCAAATAGATTGGAAAGTCAGCAAAGGTGAATAAATGGGACGAATTTTGCGACTTGATCGACATCAGGGCACAACTCTGTCACTTGCGACCGGTTTCTTTGTAGTTCCGCCCACCAACACCGTGCCCCTAACTAGTTAAAGCACAGCTTCCCTATCTGTACACCAGTTGATCAGTCTTTCCAGCTCTCCTTGTAGTTCCCTGACGCACTCTTCTGGACTCATTTCAATGCAGCTAGATAGATTACAAGACAAAAAATGTTACTATAATTTTTATGCAACTAGATATATTACGATATAAAATTGTTACTATAATGTTTATGTAACTAGATCGTGATGGTTACAATGGAGCGAACGTAAAACAAACAAACAAACAAACATGTAACTAGATATGATACATTATGAAAATGCTACTATTATATTTAAGCAGTTGTATATGTTGTAATGGAAGAATTCTGCCATATTTACGAGACCGTTGAGAATTTAGGGTGTGAATAGGTTCTTCCTCTTCAGCGTTCATTCTCAAACTCCCGCTGGATTTCCTTTGTAGCAGGACCACGGTCCTACTAGATTTCCAGCAGGTTATAGTCCAGAGAATGCAAATGCGCTGAATCATCGTTTTATTTGCGTCAATGGCCCAACACATCCGTCTTCAGCGGAGTATTGATTCAAACGCTCCAATCCAATTTAACAAGAAAATATATCATGAAACATATTGTCCACAAAAATTGGTAAACTTATGGTAAACCTCATCTTCTTAATGATTTTTTCCAAACAAAATATAATCCTAACAGCCACAAAAACGAAGTGTTTATTTTTTAAATATGCAATCAAACCACACTCCCCCTTTTAAAACTATACTCATATCTAATGCGTTAAATGTTCATGTAACTAGATATTGTACATTTTAAATTGCAGTCAATATAAGGTAAGGTAAGCTAAGGTAAATTACAGAGACATAAGAAAGAAGTAATGGATTGACACACGATGTTGGCTAAGACTACTCGATCCGTACTCGGTTAATGTTCTAGAAGAATGTCATAGTGCTGTCGAATGCATTGTGTAGGAACAGCCCAGCTATCGTAGATAAGATGTAAACCATTATAAATGCATTCCATTTCTGTACTACATCATACTAAACGTTCAGTTTCACATCTCATGGCGAATAGGAAGATACTGAAATATATTTACAAACTAATGGCGAATAGGAAGATACTGAAATATATTTACAAACTAATGGCGAATAAGAAGAAGTTGAAATATATATACAAACTAATGGCGAGTAAGAAAATACTTAAATATATGTATATCAAAAGACAAACATTAAATCAAAAGCTAAAAACCGATAAGAGATTTTTCATCAAGCAAATATTTTGCAAAGGACAGCACATAAAATACGCTAATAAAACTATAATTTCTGAATTTCTCTTGAAATCCCATGTTATTGTTTTATTCCCTAGCATAAAAGCCAACTTTCACATTTTGTTTTTGGTCAAGGACACAAACTTTTCAAGTAAGCGGATACGTTTGAAATTTCCATGCTTTAAGAGAGAGGGACAAAAAATGATCTGTAAATCCTAATTCTCCGCCTAATATTGCTCTCGCAACAGGGGCGGTAACAATTTAACAAGATCTGAATAAGGGCGATAACGTAATCCCAAGTGACAAGGGATATTACTCCATTTCATGCTACAGGAATCTGATAGAGGCTTTCATCTGGGTTCTGCCCTCAAACTTAATGAAGCAAAGACTAGAAGATATTGCGTGAAATTGAAACAACGGATACCAGAGTAATTGCATGACATTCTTTTATAATTTTTATTTTTATTTTGAGGAGGTCATATATATTGTGCTTACATTTAGCATAATCGTTCTTTGTTACCTCTAATATTTTATGGTAGTGCGTCAGATATGGAATAATTGGACTTTGTTGTCCGCCATTTGAAAGGGACGCGCCTCTCCAAAATAGAGGTAAACTCATTATATACCTGTGTCATGTGACGTATTCCTTCCAGAACGTTGTCTTCCCAATGAACTCTCTGAACCTCTCTCTGTCTTGGGCGATGTGGCTTGCATTTTCTAGTGATGTATTCATGTTATTTTTAATGTCGTCAGTCCATCGTCTTCTTGGTCTGCCCTTTCTCCTCTTTCCAGCTACTCTTCCCTCCATTATTTGTCTTTCTAAACAGTTGTGTCTCTTTATATGACCAAACAGGCGTAATTTTCTTTTTGTTATTGTGTTTAGTAACCAACACTCTGGAATTTTCAATGTATTTATAATATCTTAGTTTCTGATTTTATCCTTCCATGATATTCTAAGTATCTTCCTGTAGCATTTCAGCTCGAAGGCGTTGATCTTCTTTGCCGCTGTGTTACTTAGAGTCCATGTTTCACAGCCGTATGTTGCAACCGGAAAAATAAAAGTTCGTAACATTAGCACTTTCATTTCTATTTTGTTGTTTTTCCATATGTTTTTCAGCCGTGTATTATATACCTACCAACCAACATTGTATAGTTATGTGTCCTGATATATTTCAATTGAACTTTGCTATCCGCTGGTTGAAAGGGGGCGCCTCTCGAAAAGAGAGGTATACTCATTAACTATCTACCTAATAGTGCTTCGTTTATGCATCAATTGGTATAACGCAATCCGGAGATCAAGTTGACAAGTTTACCAGAACCGCAACTCTGATTTGACCACATGAGGTTACAGTCCGCGGTTAAAAAGAGCGTATCTTACCAGGAGAGGTAGACTTTGCTTAACCAACTATCAGTTTGCATTACTAATACTCAAATGTTTCAGAGGCTGTGATGACTGGATTATCTGAAGAGATTTGGTCTCAAGTAATGATGCCTTTCTGCCACCACGAGCTCCAGATTGTTTAACAATGAAGCGACCGAGTGAAGCGACCATGTTTGAATCTTGTTTGAAATCTGGCTTATATATTCTATCAAACGTTCAACACATCTGTTCTTGTTTTAGACTTTCTTATACCAGATTGCTGCCTACAAAAACATTGGATAGAGAAGGAAGAGTCTGATGGGCCACATAACATTATCTAGACCATAGGTTCCTAAAGTAGACATTACCGCCTCCCCCAGTGAGCGCTGTAGGATTCTAGGGTGCGTTGGTGTATTCAGAAGCAAATACGGGCGCCCAGACTGCCTGTGGGGTCCATATCTACTTATAGAAAAAATGATAATATATGTTTTAATATTTATTATTTTCGTCATTATGTGATTAGATAATCATTTAAATTTGGGATTTTTAATTCATCGTGTGCCTGTCTTACACGATCAATTTTTCGTATCTTTTATTTCTTTTATTCAATAATTTGAAAATTGATCATATTTGACAGAAAATAGTTATCAATTTTCTATTTCAATTAGAAAATAGAGCATGTATATATATATATATATATATATATATATATATATATATATATATATATATATATATATATATATATATATATATATATATATATATATATATATAAATTAGTGGGAAAACTTCTTCTGTTAATCGGATTTGGACGAGGGGAATATAGACATTTTCGAAATTTATCAGCAATGTCTCTCAAAAAGGAAGATATACTTACATACTGCCAAGACTTGGAGGTTCTCCATGCTGACTTCAATTGAGCGATTTAATGATATTCTAAACATGAATATACCAAATTGGCTCCTAGATCATTACTCACATGTAAACACAGCAGGATCGTCATATTTAGAAGATTGACTCATCGTAATTAACAACAAATAAAGCACTAAAAATAAAATTCAAAAGTGAATAGCAAATGTTCTGGCTTCAGAAATCAATACTAACATTTTACTCTGGATTATGAGAAATAGTGCAGGAATTATGAATTTCTTTCCATCTTTTCATTTGGCTGAACTTTGGTTTAGTGCTATAGCGAATTTACTATCTAAGAAAATGGAACGAATGCATATAACTGAGCTTGGCGATTTCTGACTGTTTTTACCGACTGTTGAGCCCGATATTAACACATTTTTTTAATGCACCATTCTCTTCCTTCACGTTATTTTCTTTATTTTTTTACTTTATAAGTTCGAAATGAAAATTATTTTGTAATGTATTTATGGTGTTTTAATTATTAAAATAAGCGTATTACTACTGTTATACAATATATTAATATTATTCTTCTTCTTCTTCTTTCGCTCACTTGAAACATGTCTATATCTGTAATTCTGCCTCCTTAATAAAACTCACTGTCTTTTGTAGTTCATACAGTGTCTCATAGAGCTTTGATTCCAGTGTTGTTTCCTCTGGCCAATATGTATGCCTCAGCGTTTCATGCTCAGAACACTCTTGAAGTATATGTTTGGCACTCTGTGCTGCCTGTCCACATGTACACATGGCCGTGTTGCCAATCTTGAACTTTTTATACATGTGACTGCGGAGTCGGTTGTGTCCTGTTCTGAGACGTAGAATTATAACTTGCTCTGATCTGTTCATAATGTGATAGTCATCTTGTGTTGGCGTTTGTGGCTTTCTTATTGACTTGATCATCTGTTTTTTCTGATGGTAGGTGATTGGTATATCTGGTTGGTCTTCGGCAGCACCTTCCTTAGCCAGTTGGTCTGCTTTTTCATTTCCTGGTATTCCACAGTGAGAGGGTATCCACTGCATGGTTAGCATATACTAGTAAGACAATTCGCTAAGTAGTTTTTTCAAGTCTGTTAGTTTTCCAGACTGGAGAGCTTGAAGCACTGACCTTGCATCTGTCAGGAATACCACAGGCTGTAGGTCAGAGTTGGAGTTCAGCAGTTTTTAAGCTGCCACACTAATTGCCTGTATTTCTGCATCATAATTATAATATATTAATATGTATGCCATATTGTTTTCATATTTCAACTTTTGTTTGAAACTTTTCATAATGTTATTCGAGCATACACTTTACAGTTTGCATATTTGAGTTATTATTTCATCGACATCTGTATAGCAATAAATGTGTTTAAGATAAATCACATTTTAGACATTACTTTTTTCATTAATTTTATGCAACTTCTTTTTCACGTTCGCAGTTTAATATGTTTACATATCACGTCCAGTTTTCTTAATAATTGCTACTGTATTTGAAAGCTCTTCGGTGCTCCCATACAGCTTTCTGTGGATATCCGTAAACTGTGGGTCAGTGTTCATCTCTTTACTGGTTTAGTGTAATGCACGATATTTTCCGCAGTCTGTGCTGTCTGTCCACATGGACACGGAGGTGAAGAATACAGTCTTAGTCTAATTATGTGGCTGTTTAGTATATTGTGTTATGTCATGATGCAGAGATGATAACCTGCTCAGTTCTGTCAAGATAGCGATAGATGTTTTTTGGGTGGCCGAATGTCTTAATAGAATTGCTGAGGATCCTCCTTTTTCTGGCAGGTGATGTATTAGTCTTTTTGCTCCTGTGTGGCTCTACCTTTTTCCAGTATAAATGGCTCTTCATTTCCTGGTATGGCAGCGTGATAATGTCCACTATAAAAGTACCCTTCTTTGGATGCACATTTCTGATATGGCTTCTTTCAGGTCTGTTAGTTTATTCCTGTCAAGGACGTGTAGGACAGTTATTGCATCAGTAAGAAACACCACCTGTTAACATCGGGTTGTTGTGTTTTTTAATTATTTCTGCAGCAATGATTAGGGCATGTACTTCTGCAGATTAGCTGAAGCAGAGAGTTCGAGTTGGTGCACATCTGGATTCATTATTTTGTTCTTAATATTTTATGTACACTCCAGCACCTCCATTCATCACTGTTCTGGTTGCTGATCCATCGCTATATACGTCTATTCACCGTTCTATCGGTTACATATCTTCAATAATGTTGCATACTATTGTTTTATTTTGACGAGTATTCAGTTCTCTCATCAGTTTAGTTGTTTGTGGTGGTTCTGATAGTGAGATTTTGATAATGCTTCAACGGAATTGGGATAAGTACTGTTTTTTTTTTATTTATTTGTAGTTGTTCCTTATATTCTCTGTTTAATTTTTTTTTTTATTGTGAATAAAACTTCTTCTCTTCAGCCTTCTACAGGCTAATTCACCGAATCTAATCTACATTCGGTGTGCTGTTGGTATGCTTTTGTACTTTTCTGCATTGATCATGGTCTTAATGCCCTGCCTGTATAGAAAACTGAGAAGTGAAGAATGTATTTTTTTTCATTCATGTCACATGTGATATGAGCATATGCATGTTCTGTGTTTGTGTTCCTGAGGATACTTTAATACTTGTACGGGATGTTCGTTAATGTAGTAATAGTCCTTGTTTCGATTGGTCTGTTCTCAGTGACTTGAGTACACAGGCTGATAGTCTTGACCGCGCCACGTCTTTTTTTGGGGATGTGGTTGGTCAAGTACGGAAAACCTGTTTACTTGTGTTGCAAAGCGATTCAGTGCTTCTAGAACAGACCTGGTTCAATTTCTGTCAGCTGTAAGAATTATTTTCATTTATCCTCATGCTTCCTACTTGAATTTACCTGTGATATGGCAAAGTGCTTGGTTTTATCCCTTGTTCAGAGCTGGGAAGTGACTGCTGAAGTTTATGCTGTTGATCCATATTCTAGTAATGGTCTAATTGAATCTGTATATGCCTTATTTAATGTTGCTGCACCCCCCCCCCCCAAAGCGTGTTTCTGCTAATTTCCTGAGGATGGAAAGTTTCTTTCTTGCCTTTGCCTCTATTTTCTAAATGTGAGACCTACACGTCAGTCTCTAGTATATTGTATTGTCACAAGTACACTGGTTCCTCTTCTATTTGAATACGTACATTTCCAAGTTATATCTCTCTTGATTTGTCCTTGTATGAGAGTGTGAGGAGTGTTGTTGAGGTTTTTCAGCATTGATATTTGCCATTCATGTCTCTGTCACGCTGCTATGTTGTCTGCTGCCGTTTGTATTTTAATGTTGGCAATCTTTAAATGTTCAGTAATGTGTCACTAGTTACTTCTTCTGCGTTCGTTCTCAAACTCCTGCAGATCAGCAGGATCTAGTCCGGAGAACGGAATACGGTGTGTCATAGTTTACAGCATTGCTGCGATAAATGCGCCTTTCGGCCTGACACATCCGGCTTCAGCATGGCTGTGGGTCACTGACCCTATATGGGATGGGACAGCTAACTCCATCCCATAGCCTCCTTAGTCGCCTCGTACGACATGCAAGGAAGGTAAGCAGTGGTGCTATTCTTTGCTCCCCTTTCGGCCCTGACAACATACGGGCGACTAGTTACTAATTCCGTTGAAAATATCAAACGACTTGAACGCGGAACATTTTATAATGGGAGCGTTATAACATGTATGTCTTTCAAAGCTTGCCGTGGCCCAAAGCGTTGGGGAACCTATGATCTGATTGATTGTTGTGCCCTATACATTTCAGATTCGATCGTTAATTAGGTTTTCTTTTTCCTTTGGAATGTACACACCTCAATAGTTTGTGTGTGCTCCTGTCTGTTTCTTGAATTGCAAATGCATATCCATAGTGACCTGAGAATGCACACTGCAGATTTGTTTTTTTATAAGGACTTATCATTTATAATGATGAAAATTGCTCGAATTCCATCAACGTGCTAACTACATATTTGTCTGTATGTCTGTCTGGTTTGCCTGTCTGCTGTCTGTTAGGTGTGTCTGTTTGGCTGGCTGCTCGTCCTCATTTCCACTTTTGTAGTTAAGCGTCCTGGGGGTTGGGGAGGTATAGTTGTCTGTCATTGGTCATTCGGGCTGCATTGGGTATGTCAAGCTTTGGTTTAATGCCTCTTTGATTGTCTCCACCCATTTTGTTCTTGGTCTTCCTTATGTCTTGTAACCCGATCTTTTAATATGTCGACTACAGCTTCGAATTATGTCAACTCAAATTACATGGTACAAACCTCTTCCACTACTTATCTCCAGAAAGTTTTCGATACTTGAATCATTGAAATAGAACCACGAAGATTATGCAAGACATTTCCTCATCAGAACCCAAAACCACACTTGAGAATTATCTGATCTGCTGAACTCACAGCTAACTCCTGTAATCCTTGACCGAATCCAAACATCGATCTTGGACCGAATAAAACATACATTTAGTTTTAATAACAGTGAACATGTTAATAATCAGAACTTCCAGGATGTCATTTTAATTGTGACAGACATGACATATATTTCGTCAACAGAGACCTGACCTGTACCTTCATAAACTAGCCTAACGAAGATGTCAAGTTGCGAAATAATGTGCTAATAGGCATGATTCCATATCTCCCAGCGGAATCAACAAACCTCAACGGTAATGCGGCTAGTTTGTGTATCATGGTAAAACCAAATCCATCCCCAGAACTGTCTGCATGTAGATCCCAATCAACTTCACCTAACTTGGTAGATCATACCTTTTCTGTGTCTCTCATTAGTTGGCTACAATCATCATCATCATCAGGTGCCATGCCGGCTGGTGTAGGCGGCCATGGCTCTCCACAGCTCTCTGTCCACAGTATTATGTATCGAAGTCGTTGCTGTTTCCTTGCCGTGCCAGGTTGTCAAACTGTCTAATATTTTCTCACGTTGTCGCCCTCTGTCTCTGTTGCCTTCAATTTTGCCTGTTGTGACTATGTTCTCTAAACCTGCATGTCTCATGAAGTGGCCAAAAAAATAAGATTGCTTTTTTCTTATATTGTTGTTTAAGGTCCGTTTGGCATTTGACTCTTTCAACACCTCTACATTAGTTTTTCTGACAGTCCATGGTATTCTCAGCATTCTCCGTATTCTCAGCAATACTCCGTATTTGCTACAATACGTATACGAAATATTGCAAATAATCAGTCACAACATCCAAAGTGCGTGATGCTGTTAAGAATCTGCCAGCAGGACGATTCTGCAGAAGCTCTTCCGTATATTATTGGCAATGTTAATCAAATCCATGTTTAGTTATGAAACTAACTGTAGTACTGTGTGATTCGTTAGAGAAGGTTTACAGTAATTCATCTCTTCAATTGGTAAAACATCTTAGTACTTGTCATTTTCCAACTGTTTTATCTTAATACCGTTTCGTAATGTTAAGACATCTTATTTTGGTATCTACTTTTCTATAGTGAGTTTTTCCTCTACAATTTGAAACACATTCATTGTAACTGTAACAGCAATTCATCAAGTGACATATTCTTTCCACAACGTAGTATTTCCTATGGATCTCTTGAATTCTCCGCGGTCTTGAGCAAGTTGTCCTGCATCTTTCAATGACATGCGCAGGCATTGTTGAATGTATTTTGTCCAACGGCGTCTTGGTCGGCCTTTGCCCCTTTTGCGTTCTATCAGCCCTTCCAGTAACACTCTCTCCATGCCGACTGTAACATTATTAGAATATTAACAATTTTCCAAATTATGTAAATAAATTGTTTTACAAGTGAACCATTCCCAATTAACACTTTCTTTGTAATTTCCACACTTTCTTTGTAATTTCCACACTTTCTATGTAATTTCCACACTTTCTATGTAATTTCCACATTCTTTGTAATTTCCACACTTTTTTGTAATTTCCACACTTTCTTTGTAATTTCCACACTTTCTTTGTAATTTCCACACTTTCTTTGTAATTTCCACACTTTCTTTGTAATTTCCACACTTTCTTTGTAATTCCAACAATTTATGCATAATTTTAAAACTTTCCTTGTAATTTCAACATTTTTAAAATAATAATTCTGCTTGTTTGTTATATTTACGCCTTATTTATTATGGAAACACATTCCTCGTAATATGAAAACCTTGTTTAATTGTGACTCGGTTTCCTATAAGATAATGACATTTCGTCAACACAGACGTGTGCCTTCATAAATTAGCCTAACTAAGATGTCAAGTTGAGAAATAATGTGTTAATAGGTCATTCTTTATAGGTCTATGCAACAAATTCGTTTAATGTCAGTATCACCAGAGGAAGGGTGATGTTAGAAGAAAATGCATATAAAATTCAATTTTAAAGATAGAAGTCTCAGATTTTCCCACATGATAGTTAAATCATAGTAGTATCAGTAAACATACATATCTCTAAGGTATGTTCTATACATGTAGTACATGAGACTTTTGAAATGAAAAAAATATTTTTTACATGTATGAAAACTGAATGATACTTCTAACAACTTTGTTAGTAAATGGTTCAGCCAGATTCATTACAAATTAACCAGCATATGCACAGATGGCTTGAGTATGGCGGGAACTACAGACAATTGTATAGATATTATAGATTTATTTTTACATCGCATGAAATTTGTCTCTTTTTGAGGTTTGAAAATGTAATCTTTAAATGAACATAAAATAGACAAGAATAGAGCAATTGCATTTTCCATAGAATGTGACAAAGACAGGTATATTGTAAGCAAGCATGCCAAATTTCAGGCTGATTGGTTAATATTTGACAAAGTTATGATGTTAAAAGTGATAAGAGTGGTTACTTTTCGGACAAAATTTGAAACAAAATTAACCGTACTTTTTTACTCCAAAAACAGATTGCGCTTACCTCAATGACCCCCTGCCAGGTATGGGGAGTCTTCCAATTGAGCTTGTGCCTCCACTAACTCAATCCGCTTCATCCTTCTGGCTCTTCTAGCTTCCAATGATGCTTCTGTTGTTGCCCTTTGAGCATTCTGCAGTCGGTCAGCATCAGTTGAATTGAGATAATGCGATGTGAATCGTCCACATAATAGTTGCATCGCTGCAAGAGGCCCTTCCAATGCTTTTCCTCCATCGTTGAAAATGAGGATTGCAATGCCAATAGCAATCTGAACAGTAACTAATCCGTGGTATTTATGCTTCGGGCAATATTGCCATATTGTACTGTTGAAGGATTCATTAGCATTTTGTGTGTAGCCATTGAGACATTTTTTCAAGAGATCAGGGTGGGACAAATCTCTGAAAACTGGTTTGATGACATCCATAATGGCAGAGGGCAGGTTGCTTTTGTGCTTATAGTCCTTGTTGCTGGCAGCAATAGCTTTTTTATATGGACACCAACTAACTTTACAGAGGTAGTGGACAGGCCTCTGGTCTGTGGAAAGCTTATGAAAATATATCGCCCAGATAGCTTCTCGCATACCTTTCAAGTCATTCTTATTAGCCCTAATTGCATTACCATAATATTTCTGGATACAATTTATTTGTGTGTCTGTAAGCCTTCCCTTTCCACCTATATGCTTTCCATCTGACAATTTTTTTCCAGCCATAGACGTCTTGATCTTGCGCAGACGAGTACCCATTCTCTTTTGCACGTGTCCGACGCATTCTATTTTTTCAACAGGAACATCACCATATGGCTTTGAATCACACACTGTCTTAAAACTCCTTGTGTCACCATCACCAATGAAGCTTGTATATCTCAGTTTATACTTTTCAACTGATCTAGAAAATAGTTCTACAGCAATTGTTGCCTCCATTGATCCCGATGAACCACTATGTGTGGCTGTACACTGTGACTTGTGATGTTGTTCCCATGCCTTGTAGCCCTCAGAATGTTTGTCTTGAGTGTTCCAGTAGTCACATGATTTGCATACTTTTGAGAGTAATCCAGTGTCAAGAACTTTTCCTGTGACACAGCCAATTAATGTTGTTACTCCTATTGTTGATGTATGTCCGCGTGTCATCCAGGTTCCATCAACAGATACATCTATATTGCGACAATCATCACCTGACTTGAACTCCCCTGCTAATTTGTACTCTGTTTCTGCTGCTTTCTTCATACTAGCAGCCTGTGAGAGAATAACAGCACTTTCTATAGTTTTATTTATTAATTTATAAGTACTCTTCTGGGCAGGTGGGGGAAGATTCATCATTCCACAAAAAGTCTGCAAGTCTGAAAGGCCACCTCCTGCACATCGCATAGCAAAAATGGCTCGTCTATTGATTGAATGTATCTGTAAACTGTTGCTTGTATTGACACCAATTTGAGGGTTAGAAGGAAAAGTGGTTTGTTGTTTGCACCTATTATTACTGCAAACAAATTTAAATTTACTGCCAAGCACCTGTCTGCAATCTTCAGTTAGTCTGGTTTGACTGTGGCAAAATGCACAAACTAGCTGTGTTGAAATTTGGTTACACAAAATTGCAAGATCAATGATCCTATACCCTTCACTCACCATTTGAGAATGTTGATCATTGAATGCTTCATCAACATTTGTATTATGATCATCGTCATAATCTTCATTAATAACGTCATATAGGTCTTGTATCTTCATTGCTGACCGACTATTTGTGGGCGTGGCACTAAGAGTTTCAACTGCAGGAATATTTTGAGTGTGTGTAGATGAAGATGGTAGGCCTAGAGCCACGACGTCTTCGACAACATTGTCGACAACATGACGATGCGATTGTAATGTTATTCTTTTCCCACTACTAAACCTATTACCGTGAAACTTACGCTTTGTGGGTCGTTGATGATGTTTCTTATCACTTGACATTGTAAAAATTCACACTGATCAAAGAATATTTCACAAATTCGTAAATCAAATATAAATAACAACTTTTTATTGTAATGCAATGATGCTATATGCACTACATGGAAGTTGCCATTTTGTAAGGAAGTCACGTGATCAGTAGGGATAATTAATTGAGAGGGAAAAAACAGGGAGGTTACAATTGTTAGTGCTCTGAAAACAAGGTGAAATTGTTTTATTTTTTTTCGCAAATCAGGCAGACCTTACTCTCTTTCAGTCTTCATAACTCTGAAACTAATGCGGCTATTCTAAAGCAGTTTTCAGAAACGTATAGAAAAATGAATGATCTTTAATTTGATACCATGTTTGTGTTTAAATTCACAAAATCATATTTTTTCAATTTCTCTGGTGATACTGCTGTTAACATATCTATTATAGTTAAAGCGCTTTCTTTTCAAATGTTAACATATCTCTTATAGTTAAAGCGCTTTCTTTTCAAATGTTAACATATCTCTTATAGTTCAAGCGCTTTGTTTTCAAATGTTAACATGTTTAAGAACTGACAGCACCACGTGTGTTGCATGGGCCCGAAGGGGGAGCAAAGAATAGCAACACTGTTTACCTTCCAAGCATGTCGTAAAAGGCGACTAAGCAGGTTATGGGATGGAGTTGGCTGTGTCATCCCATATAGGGTCAGTGACCCAAATTCATGCTGAAGCCGGATGTGTCATGCCTAAAGGTGCAGATATCGCAGCAATGATGTAAACCATGACAAAACGCATTCCGTTCTCCGGACTACATCCTGCTGATCTGCAGGAGTGTGAGAACGAACGCAGAAGAATAACTAACATGTTTTTTTTCAATTTTAAAATTTCATTGCCGAGATAATGTTTTTTTATAACAGAAGAATGTTTGAAGAAAGTGGTCGGTTTGTAAATATTTCCCCTACACAGAAAGAACGCATAGCAAAGGAACAGTTTCATTTCATTTTTTTTTTATTTTTTTTTTCTGACAATGCAGGCACCACCAAATGTTAATTTATCTCACTAAAGTACATTCTATATATCTAGCAATAAATGAAAAAAAGGGTTCAAAATTTTAATAAGATTTACTTCATTGTACTATACTCTTTTCACTCTTAGAATGAAGTGGATCAGTGCTTCTGATTGGTTGTTGGACATAGAAAGCATTAATCGATTGTTAAGTGTCCAAAAATATTGTTTTTAAATTTCGGTTTTAAATGTTTTTAAAATGCTGTATAAATATTTTTTTAATGTTTTAAATAATATTGTTTTTACAAGTCATAAGCTGTTGAAAAATCACCTGTTGTTGTGCCGTAACATGGGTGTGTATTTTGACCCACTTCATTCTTAGAGTGAACAGAGTATAAGTTATCCACATATGCGCTACCTCCCTCCCAACATAGTAACACGCAACCTGCCGAAAGCACCACTAATAACTGACTACTCCGAAGTTTCAAGAGATAATCCGCAGAGATCTCAAGAAATATGCACTTGTAAACAAGATGTAACGGTCCCGTTTCGAACCGGCAACCACTGAACACAAGACTTAACTACTAAACCGCAGGGATCTCGCACTTGAAATACTATTATCCGTACTGTCTATCTTATAACGTTAATGTTTAATTATTTTCACTGTTGTCAGCCCATTACAAGTGAAGATGTCCATTTGTCACATCCACTTTACGTAATTCACTTATATGTATGACTTTTCTATGAGTTTGTAGGTGGCTGATAAGCCATATAGAGGCCCCCACAGATCATTGCACAGTTTGGGCATGGGATGACTACTGTGGTGGAGTTTGATCTGCCCTTAACTTCCTAACTTGTCTCCGCTGTTGAGTTGCAACATACCTAATTTTTTTTCAGCACAAAGTAGCGACATATATTATTATTACATAACACCGAGACGGGCTGTTTTGTGCACCATCTTTCCATGTTTCAGTTCTATACATATGACTGTCAAACTTGATCGGTAATTCTTAAATATTTATAGTGCTAACTATCTATGTTCCTTGCAAGGATAATACGCGCCGATTCTTCTCCCAGAGAGATACAATATGAAAAGTACACATGTTTGTTGATAAATTTAGTCTATCCATAGTTTTTGTTTGTATCGTGTCACATGTTTGTTGTCATTGTTGTATTTTCCTTGTCCGGTGTCATTTCACCTCTTCCGGTCCATCCAGACTACCCATACCTATGTGACCGTTGATAGTATTACTGTTCGCTTTCTATTATATGTTTTAAGTTTATTGTCTGTCTTGACAAAGGCCTTTTTGTCGAAACGTTGACTTGTGTGTGTCATTGTGTGTGTTATCTAGTGTTAGCAAAACTAAGTTACCTTTTTCCTGGATCTACGTATTGTATATACATTTTGTTTATATATATGAATCAATCTCAGTGTAGTAATGTTATCAAGTATGTATAGACGCGTCATCAATTTGTGTATCCATTTCTTTATTTCCATTATTTTGTATAATACCAAAGAATAAATATCCTTTCGAACCATAGAAGTTTATAGGAAATAATGTTTAGTTTAGGATTTGTCGGTGATAAAGTTCTTCTGAGATTAGTTCTGGTGCTTTCTTCTTCTTCTGCGTTCAGCATCTGTGGTCATGCTGTACCGTCAGGCCTGTCGTCAAGACGAAGTCCACTGTCTTCTCCAGGTCAGAGCGGCTGTCCCATAACTTTTGCCTCAGTCTGTATCCTCTGGCCAGGTCTGCTGTCTCTGCTCTTTGTATGTTGGGCAGTCCTGAAGTATGTGTACCAGGGTCTGGATTACGGATCCACATGGACATTCATCTGTGTATGAGATCCTCAATCGGTAAAGTGTTCTGCTACAAATGTGTTGATACTAGATTAATCTCGGAGTCTATTTCAGTCGAAAATACACTCTTTCAACTTAGTAATAATACTAATATTACTAATACAGACCAGTCTGTATAAATATGCCATCAAATGGATTGAACATCGTTCATTAGTAGTGTACAGTTGCATCATCAATTTCTCGATTCATGCTTCATTTATTTATGTGTACACATCTAATTAAGCATGTGATCTTTGTGCTATAGCAATGTTTACCAATGATAACATATGCCCCATAGGAAATAATTTCATTATGTACCGTAATCGAAAAATAGTAAATTAATTAATGATATATCAGAAGTACCTATTTACAACATAATTTTCTATTGAAGTGGTTGAATTGTATGTCCGGGAGTGTTGGTCGCCAATAGTTTTGAGACGTTTAAATGAAATAGAATTATAAGCCAAAAGGTTTACGGAAAAGCTGTTATAAACACTGCTCTATTATACACGTAAATGCAAAAAACTATATCAGAGTGTGGCGGAATAGAGTAGTTGAAACAAAAAGTAGGCTATTGTACAAGCCGGTCTTTGATTTCTTTAGTAATGGCAACCACTATTATCATGCGTTATTTCTTGTCTAGGTTTTCAATTAACTCCATTCCCAAATGAATGTTTTAATCCATTAGAGTATATTGAGAAAAGAACACTGGAGATATCCAATGTGAGATACCTAAACGAAAGCCGATTCACCGACGGAGCAGTAAATAATATAATTATTAAATTACACAACAACCATCAGCATGAATACTATTCTCAACTTGAAGACGGATATTGCGCACATATATTTATCTGATGACGGATATTGCGCACATATATTTATCTGAAGACGGCTACTGCGCACATATATTTATCTGAAGACGGATACTGCGCACATATATTTATCTGAAGACGGATATTGCGCACATATATTTATCTGAAGACGGATACTGCGTGCATATATTTATCTGATGACGGATACTGCGCACATATATTTATCTGATGACAGATACTGCGCACATATATTTATCTGAAGACAGATACTGCGCACATATATTCATCTGAAGACGGATACTGCGCACATATATTCATCTGATGACGGGTACTGCGCACATATATTCATCTGATGACGGATACTGCGCACATATATTTATCTGATGACGGATACTGCGCACATATATTTATCTGATGACGGATACTGTGCACATATATTTATCTGAAGACGGATACTGCGCACATATATTTATCTGATGACGGATACTGCGCACATATATTCATCTGATGACGGATACTGCGCACATATATTCATCTGATGACGGATACTGCGCACATATATTTATCTGAAGACGGATATTTCGCACATATATTTATCTGAAGACGGATACTGCGCACATATATTTATCTGAAGACGGATACTGCGCACATATATTTATCTGAAGACGGATACTGCGCACATATATTTATCTGAAGACGGATACTGCGCACATATATTTATCTGAAGACGGATACTGCGCACATATATTTATCTGAAGACGGTTACTGCGCACATATATTTATCTGAAGACGGATACTGCGCACATATATTTATCTGAAGACGGGTACTGCGCACATATATTTATCTGATGACGGATACTGCGCAAATATATTTATCTGATGACGGATATTGCGCACATATATTTATCTGATGACGGATACTGCGCACATATATTTATCTGATGACGGATATTGCGCACATATATTCATCTGATGACGGATATTGCGCACATATAATTATCTGAAGACGGATACTGCGCACATATATTTATCTGAAGACGGGTACTGCGCAAATATATTTATCTGATGACGGATATTGCGCACATATATTTATCTGAAGACGGTTACTGCGCACATATATTTATCTGATGACGGATATTGCGCACATATATTTATCTGAAGACGGATACTGCGCATATATTTGTCTGTTTATCTTAAAGACTATTTTGACTATATGCAGCTTCATGTTAGTGAAGTGTCCGTGAAGAACACGAATATTGAAGATACTTTTCTAGTCTGTGAGTACTAGACAGAATAATCAATAGAAGGTAGTAGTGCTAGTAGAACGTAATTGAAAACAATACTCACGTGGAAGACAGGTAATGGAGTTCTACTTGATGACGACTGACACACTATCACTGACGAATGTCTACATGAAAAAATATGGTATACACAACACATAATATAATCATACAAATGACAATACACAGGACAATACACGTCGATTATGAAACGATACTATATTCTGAAACTTATCCAATGATATCCACATTGGAAAACAATATGAACTTGCGAGCTGCAAAACAATTCTTTCTAGAATAGTTCTAGAATGCATGGGCAGAGACGACCAAACACAGACGTCCGAAAATACATTAACATAGAGCACACAAAAAAGTAGATGGACAAATTTAAAAAAATAGAATATGATAAAACAGATTAATTTTTGGGGAAATTCATCTTTAAAACAAGTAGAAAGAAAATGTAAAATGCATCGGTATTATTGCATCCTGGGATATGAAAGATATTTTGAATATAACGCTCGAAGAAACAGAAAAGCTTGCACATAAGTCGAGAGGCTTAGATAGTGAAAGTGATTCTTCATAAAGCACGTCATGCAGAAGAAGAAATTCTCCCTCTTTTGAAGGTAATTAGCTTATCAGCCAGCCACTAGCATCTTGTTTTCCAAGAGTGTTCAGCCTAATTAGTTGTTGAGTAGAAACTACACACTAATGTGGGCCTTTAGCATGTATTATGTTTCTGTGGAGTTTGGTTGGATGTTTCCGTAGTATATTAGAGCCATCAGGTGCCATGCTGGCTGGCGTAGGCGGTCATGGCTCTCTGTCCACACTATTATGTATCAAAGTCGTTGTTGTTTCCTTGCCGTGCCAGGTTGTCAAACTAATATTTTCTCACGTTGTCGCCCTCTGTCTCTGTTGCCTTCAATTTTGCCTGTTGTGATATGTTCTCTAAACCTGCCTGTCTCATGAAGTAGCCAAAAAAAAAGAATATTGCCTTTTTCTTCTATTATTGATTAAGGTCCGTTTCGCATTTGACTCTTTCAACACATCCACATTGAACTAAGATCACATGGTAATAAAATAAGTGTTCACAATATTATAGCGGAGATGTTAACTGTTCACAAGAGTGGTGCTGAGGTGCTAAGTGTACACAACAATGATGCAGAGATAAGTGTTCACAACATTGCTAGGAAGATGATAATTGTTCACAACATTGTTGGAGAGATGATAAATGTTCGCAACATTGTTAGGAAAATGTTAAGTGTTCACAACATTGTTGGGGAAATGTTTAGTGTTCACAGCATTGTTGGGAAAATGTTAAGTGTTCACAACATTGTTGGGGAAATGTTTAGTGTTCACAGCATTGTTGGGGAAATGTTAGGTGTTCACAACACTGTTGGGGAAATGTTAAGTGTTCACAGCATTATTGGGGAAATAGTAAGTGTTCACAGTATTATTGGGGAAATATAAGTGTTCACAGCATTATTGGGGAAATATAAGTGTTCACAGTATTGTTGGGGAAATGTTAAGTGTTCACAGTATTATTGGGGAAATATAAGTGTTCACAGTATTGTTGGGGAAATATTAAGTGTTCACAGCATTATTGGGGAAATATAAGTGTTCACAGTATTGTTGGGGAAATGTTAAGTGTTCACAGCATTATTGGGGAAATATTAAGTGTTCACAGCATTATTGGGGAAATATAAGTGTTCACAGTATTGTTGGGGAAATGTTAAGTGTTCACAGTATTGTTGGGGAAATGTTAAGTGTTCACAGTATTATTGGGGAAATATTAAGTGTTCACAGTATTGTTACTGATTCCTGAGTTATCCATCCCCTCACGTGCCACATTTTAATCTCGAAAGTATTTTAACATAGGACAGATAAGTTGACACATTTCGTGTCATCTAACAACTATTTTATCAACAATTAGATGTATGTAAAACGTTTTTATTTCTAATACCTAGCGCACCATTGTATATTTTCTTACAGACAGGTTGAAAAACGTGTTGAACAGTTGTATATGACTGACTTCATTGTAATCGGGTTTCCTTTATGTACTCGGGTTCCCTATATGTACTTCACCCTTCTTAGAGAAGCGACAGCCCCCATTCTAAAGTACAATTAATTGTAGGTAACTGTAGTTTCAAGTGATACTCTCTAGGGACTTCCGAAACAAACTTTGTAAAAATTAGGTTCACAATCTGGCTTCGAATCTGCTTCTCGAGAACAAAGCGAACGGCGTATGAATTTCACCACGAAGATTGCCCAACAGAAATCGTGAAACAATGTGAACGTACTCAAACGTCATTAAGCTGTTTCTGACAATAATTATTATGCACATCAATATTGACATCTCATGAACGAGCCAACAAATAAGACAATAAACAGAAAACACAATGGAATTGGATAACAAAGAACTGTTTCTGTTTTCTGGAATATCAAATCAATACCTGGAATCAGCATTATCAAGAATTAATCAGCATTGTTGATAATAAGGTCAGAGAACCTGGGAACGGTTCTAAACCGACTAGTATTGTTGAATGAAATATAACGACGTTTGATGAATAGATCATGAACCATGAGTCGAAGAATGCAACAGTATGATGTGACTGAATGGTTTAGATATTATAAAATCATATTCTGACTGGCAATTCTAATATCTCTTCTACGCCGGAATATAAGAAAGATTAAATTTAAATCTTGATGCTGCCGTTATCACATTTTCTGTAAATTTCTGTGTTAATTGGAATATGTCGTAATGAATGAAAATAGAAGAAACTACAAGTTTGAGATCACGATATCCTTCGCCATCATATCTGGATCACTAAACTCTGATTGGATCATCGATTCATTACATAATTTTTATTTCCTATTTGGGCATTTTCTGAGGCGGTTCGAACTAATGACAGCGTGGAAACACGCAGAAGAAAAACGATAGCAGTCTTCTGAAATATTATGTTGTATGCAGAATGAAACTTATTGATTGCATGACGTATGTGGGAGTTCTAAATGTATGGGAGACATTTCTATGAATATGCGGACCTGAACAATATTTCATTCCTGAAACATGACAGCTTGTTGCATTTTGCATGAATGTCATAATTTATCTGTTTAAGATAGCCAAGTGGCTATTTTCAGATATACAAGAGGATTATCATAAGTCTTTACCCTGACCATGAGGAAGTAGAATGAGAAAGTTGAAATTTATTGACATATATCAGAAAATGTGTAACCAACGAACACACAGACATACAAATGTGTTACCTCTTTTTTCATATGACGATGTGAGTTCTTCGGTTATTGGTTTATGCAGGCATCATAGTACTGGAAGTCTCCACCGTCAGATGCTGAAAATTAGTTCTTCTTCTCTAGCGATCAATAACTATATATCTAGTCCCCGCCGAAGATGGATATGTCTGGCCATTGGTAAAATTAAAGCGGCGACACAACACATTTCCATTCTCTTGATTACATCCTGCTGGAAATATAACAGGACCATGGTTCTGCTACAAGAGAAATCCAGCGGGAGTTTGAGAATAAACACTGAAGATGATGTTATCTTGATGATATTGTTCTTGTATAGAATGGTGTGCTCGAGATTGTTGTAGACACCACACAACCTGTTGTCCAGTCTTTATCATGTGGGCCAGATTGTCCTGCTTTACATTAAAAAGAGCTAGGACAGACCTGAAAAATGAATGCTGATGGTGCCTGTTACTCGCTGGTTGAAGAAGCTAATATAATGCCACTCATTACTTTTACTGAAAGATATTATTACTCTTTTATGCATATACTACTTCTTCATTAAGAGATAGAATTAGAAACGATAACATCAGGCAGATAACCAAAACAATACCAGTATTGGAACACATCAAAAGACAGCAGATCAAGTGGTTTTCACAGGCTTCCAGACTACCGACATATAGCATACGACAGATGGCCATGACACATAGACATAACGGTTATAAAGCCAGAGGCAGACCATGTAAAAGATGGATCACAGAAATCAAAGAAGCCACAGGAACAAGCTTACAAACAGCGCACAAGAAGGCCATCTCCAGAGAATTCTTCCACCCCTGACGCTGCAAGGCAAACAAGGGACACAGCGTATAGATAGATAGATAGACTACTTCTTGTGAAGTCTGAAATTTCTGACCAAACTCAGTTGTTGTTCGTTTCAGCACACGAACATTGCTATCGACTGACATAATGCACTCAGACTTCTTAGTATATGTCGTAAGTTATACATGCAAATTTTCTATGTACCATTTCCATAAATTGCTCCTTATCTTACGCTCTCTCTCTCTCTCTATTTATATGACGTGTCCTTTGCAAAAGAGTGTCTTCACAGCCATTCTGTAAACCTCACGGTTCTGTGCGAGCTGCACTGCTTCTTTACATGTCATGTGTACATCGTAGTCTTGGTCTGCCTCTTGTTTTCTTTCCTGGAACCTTCTTGGAAAGCGAGCACCGTCTTTCCGTAACCGTAGAAAGGAGCAAAGAATAGTCACATTTAACAAGCTATGTGTGATGTAAAAGGTAGCGTATATTGTATATATCAACTCTCGACCGTGTGCTTTCGGGCCCGAGAGGGAAGTTTTTTAAGGGAGCAAAGAACAGAAATACTATCTACCTTCCATGCATGTATTTTCATCAAAAGTGAACACTTGACACACAAAAACAGTCGAACTACCTTTTTTTTAGTAGAGAACCCCTACCACCACTACCACTGCGTCCTAAAGGGATCGTATCCACGACACTGCTTGCGAAAGGCGACTATTGTTATTATATTATATTATTGTAATAAATATATGTGTATATAATAAATGGTATGATCTCTCAGTCAATCCTGACCATGCAAGCCTCGTACAATCCAAATCTACATCTTGACTCCGTTGTCTTCCTTCCATTTTTTTATCTTCGCGTTGTGTTCATATCCTCATAATTCTTTTTCATTTGGCCTTTGGTGATCACCGTAGTAATTTAACATATTTCATATCTCACACAAGAGCACAGGTACAACAACTGTCTACAACAAATATACAAATCTATTACTAATATTTATGCAACAAAGCAGGAGGGTGCAGTTACATAAAGGGCATTTTATTACATTATAATGGAACCAAAAAGACCAATGATTGACGTCCTGTCAAGCATGGAGTTATTTCAAATGTTACAGACATGTCAATCAAATACAACTATCACACAATCTGACACTCACACTACTACTTGAGTGAGAGTATGGGAGGGAGCACAAATCCCCCTAGTCGAGCTCCCCAAAAAGGAATGTTCTAACTACAATTCTTATCAAGGCTAAGGTACAATTTATAATCTAGGCAGAAGTGTACTTATCCTATATTGAAGTTCTCCGTTCGCCTCGATCCTCTTCGGCGTGATTGAAGATTCTGGGGTTTGGCAAAGAGTGACCTTCATGGGTTGCTTGAAGATAGGATATTGTTCAAGCAGGATGGTAAGTACTGCATAGGTTGATATTAGACAATATGTTCAGGCAGAATGACAAGGCCTGAACTCTTGGGTTTCTTGGTTAGTTATCACACGTTGACTGAAGTTTCAGTGTACAGCTTGAATGATTTCAATTTTCAAACAGCGATCTCAAGCTCGTGTTCCTCTTTGGAACTAATTCCAGCTTATCCCTTAAGTTTGGATGTCTTAAGTGTGAGTAAGAACGTTCTATACTCGAGCACTTAGACTGAATCGTTGACAATATACTACACACACTTCTCATAACACAAATCTACCCACTACACACACTTCTCATAACACAAATCTACCCACTACACACACTTCTCATAACACAAATCTACCCACTACACACACTTCTCATAACACAAATCTACCCACTACACACACTTCTCATAACACAAATCTACCCACTACACACACTTCTCATAACACAAATCTACCCACTACACACACTTCTCATAACACAAATCTACCCACACTTCTCATAACACAAATCTACCCTCTACACATACTTCTCATAACACAATTCTACTCTCTAATAAGTGGAATAGAGTACTTTCGTATAATATCTGAAGTGAGCGAAGCTCGACTTCTAACAGGTAACTTGAGTCCCTCCAGAAGGAAAGTTCTTCTGGGTCAGTCTTCTCATGGAGAATATTACATGGTAATATGTGAAATCACAGTGAGCATTTTGGAGATGTGATTCCCTTTTACATAATAGAAGTTGCATAATGGTAAGTCACCTTCGCACTTACCTCGTGCATGGCACTCACAATATGGAATATGTACTTAAGCCGTAGTCTTGCTGACAAAAATTCGTTCGGACTACAACAATGATTACACGAATAAGTCCGTGCAATGTAAACTTAGATAATTCAAAATAAGCAATTCCTCATCTGCAACTGCATAACTTGTGGCGGGTCTTTCATTAATATGAAAGCCATGACCATGGTTGGTTCTTCATCTCTGCCCAACTGTCTAGTATCAAGGCAGGAATCTAACCCCCTTTCTGCTTTACTTATTAATACCAGACTGACAAGATGGCTACCCATGTCCAAGTCATGTGACATGAGTTCACTCATCTCATGGGATCCTAATGATTTCACTGCCGTCCGCAGACTAACAATTGAAAAACAAGATTTGTTTTTCATACTGATACTAAAAATGTAATAGAATATTGCTTTCTTACTCCTCCACAGTCCTTGAAACTTAATTTGTTTTTAAAATAAAATAGTGACCCTGACTATATCATTAACAGTCAATCCAGAGAATAGTTACAGTTATTCAACCTTACCAAAATCGGCAAAGTCTAAACGGGGTTTGACCTAGATGTGTTGACGATTTGTATTCCAGGTTAAACAACAACTTGGGTCACGAGCTGTTACATTATTATTATTATTATTATTTAGAACTATATTATTATATCAAATAAGTTGAGCAAGAGGTAGGCAGAGATACAAGTGGGAGAGTAACATCACAATATGGACAGCTTACAGTCTAGCAGAGTGCACCACGAAACTAAGAGACAGGGGATGTTGGAGGTCTTTTGCAACCAGTTTTGGTTGCGGAGACGGTACTTGATGATAATGGTGATTATTCTAATATTTTTATTATTATTTTATTATTAAGGAAGGCTACATTTTTAAGACGGATAATTGTGGAAACTTATAATACATAGTCCTCGTTATAACAACTGGTACGGATTTAGCTTTTTTTCACTAATTAAGTGGGAGCTATGATATATAGTTCTCGGTATACCACCATCTTACGGTATTAGATATTTATGCATTGTGTGATTTCGTTCTCAAATTCTCACCGGGTCTCTCTTACCATACAATGGTCCTACTAGATTTCCAGTAGGATGTAGTCCAGAGAAAAGAAACGAGTTGTGTCGACGTCTTATTTACATCAAGGACCCGAGATATCCAACTTCGGCGTTGGTAACTATTATAATCATTGTTTCTAGCGCTTTCACTCAACGGTGTACTTCTATAGCCATATCGCAAGTATAGCAGTTTTCTGTGTGAGAAAACCGGTTCTCTGCTTACAAGCTGACCAGAAAACTCAAAAGCTAACAGACGGTCACGCATGCTTGAACATTTTAGGATTGCCTTGTGTCACTATCAACATATCTATGTATGTCCACATACACTCTTTGTTCTCTCATTAAGTGGAAATTGAATGATTCGCTTATTAGTTATATTATCTATGTTTAATTGACTTGAAACTATCATTATCTACCGACGGGATGATACAAACGTTAAAGCTTCACGGGAAGTATCAGAGATTCTATCAGACTCCCTGAGACGAAGATAAACGAAAACACGATGTATGGTAATTTAGTAATCGGCATGACCAACGTATCGACCGATCAACCTTCGTTAAGCATGACGTAAACTTAGAATATGCCCTATAATATTATACATTACACAAAAATATCACAGTCCAAGGTCAAATGACGCTGCTATAAAAAAAACAGCAAGTATTGTATACACAAAATTGACATAAAACAAGCGGATAAAAAGTAACAGGAACATTGGTAAGAACAAACTGACGTTGAAAAGAACAGCTTAGTGATAAAAGTGCATGATGAGAAATGTATTAAGCAAATGTATGTAAATGGATACATCCTTGGGGACGCATGTTGCCAATCGGTAAACATTGGGATTACAGAGAGTCAATCCATTACGATCAACAGCAGAACATTATCTGATTTCTATGTTCCAAATATGATGTGAATTCAGCGTGTCTGTTCAGATAAAGTAAAGGGTAGCGGTACTCCCATTACATATCACACATGTTGATGTAAATGAATTGCTATTTTCAGACGACCAAGTACTAGTAGCATCATCGGAAGAGCAATAAGAAAGACAAATAGACAGATTACACCAAATATGCCAAACCTTTAACATGAAGATACATGTAGAGAAGACTGAAGTAATAAATATAGGGAGAACAGAAAGCAGCACCAACATATATATTGGAAACAACAGACTTTAACAAGTGACATAATTCACATACCTAGGAAGCAATATAACAACAGACAGCAGGAGCATCATAGAAATACACAATAGATGTAGTAACGCATACCAGGCCCTATGACAAATGAAACACAAATGTAGATTTAAAAACCAAAATAACACTATTCAAAACAATTATTATACTAACATTATGCCAAACATGGACAATGACAGCACACGATAAACGTAAACTTGTGACAGCTGAGATGGCGTACTTGCGCAAAATCATAGGTGTAACAGTATATTCTTGTGAAGAGGAGTTACTACTGTATATTACTTTTGCGTTCCGAACCCTGGGTTCTATGTTTGATCAACAATGACTGCTAACGTAGATCTCTTCTTGGTTTTAATAAGTGCTTATCAATGAACACAGAGTCACTTCTTATTACATAATCAGAATGTCGTTTAATATAATTTCAAACCAATGACACAAATCAATATTAAACTCTGGAGTAATTAATATATCCGCGACGTATGATACATCACCAATACAAAATGCTAAGGTTTCACGAACTACTCTAGCACATCCAGGAATTATAGGCACATTATAATATAAGCTTAATGAGATTATAGACTATCTCATTATTCTACTATTAATCTCACTTTTGCTCGACTATCTTTCTTTCTATTTCAAGTCGGACCGACCTTCTAACAAGACTGCAGCTCTCTCCCTGTCTGTTGCCAAACTAACTAGGACTTGTCTCTCCGGGGAGACAAGTACTCTGGAGTAATTGATATCTCCGAGACGTACAACATATCACAACTATATTATACACAATGTCAAGATTTCATACTATTCTAACACTTCCAGAATTAAGCACACGTTCTAGTACAAGCTTAGTGAGATTCTAGGCCATCTCATTATTCTACTATTGAATATAACTTTTGGTCAACTAACTTTGTTTCTACTTCCAGTCGGAGTAGTTGAACTCGACAAGGGACTTGTCTCTCCTGGAGGACAAGTGCTAACTCTCTCCACACACGTCCGGGGGGACTCTGTGTGATCCTGTCGACTGATCCGGGATTCTCCTCTCATCTCTTTTTGTGTCTTCTGGTGAGATTTTTTAGCTCTACCCCTCGTCTTAGTCTCCCACCTATCAACTCTCTTCTCCCCATTTTGACTCCACCTCTCCATTCTCACCTGTCGAACTAATGTACGCGTGTATTAGAACATGCGTACGTTTGATGTCCCTCTCTGGTCGGAGGCATGCCCTTGGCGTTACGCGCTTACTATTCTTGGTACTTCCATTGTCTAGTTGTTTCAAGTATCCCCGAGTTCAAACGGACTGTGTGAGTTTGTAGACACTCGTCTGAGCTAGACCAAACATCCCATTGTCCTTTCTGGGGTATGGTGTAGTGGCGTCGTCTGCCACCTGCGATCGAGTGCGTGGATGCATCCTTTCTGATAATTACTTTTGCCCTTGGGCCAAACCGTGTAAGCTTGTCTCAGACTTTCTGTCTGACATCTGCGCGACAACTCGTCAGCAATTTAAGGTATCTGTATCAACATTTTCACAGGAGCAAAACATTCGATGTGTTGCATTTCCCCAGTTGATCTCTTGCTAACCGTGAAGGGTTCTCACTTCTTACTGTGAAACCCCCTGCCTGTGAAGGGTTCTGCAACCAGATACTATCACATAGGAATATCGCTAAGAGACAGGGTGAAGACTGAGGACATCCGACAAAAAAACGGCTTTTCCCCAATCTTAGAATACAAAAAGAGGCAACAGATCAATGTTTTGCACACTTCAGCGACTACCATCAGACAACATATCGCAGCCTGCTATGCTACACAGATACAGCGAAGGCAGACCTAGAGGCCGACCACAAAAACGATGAACCAATGAAATAAAAGAGGCGACAGATTTCACAATATACTGAGCACACAGGAGGGCCGTCCCCAGAAAACTCTTCTACCCCTGACCTCGAAAGGCATAAACGTGTTTCAGCGAAAAGAATACTATTAATATAGACGGCACATTGCTTAAAAGAGATAAAGCAGACTTAATGAAGGCAGTAATAAATTGATTTCAAGATGCAGATGATGTCAATGAGGTTGAGAACGTACACATACAGAGAATGTTAGAAATGGGAGTATTCAGAGGTACATACACTGGGGTGGCTGCTGGAGCGGAGGGCGGAGCACTTATGGGAATGTCCCGCGTGCTGTGAAGCCAGTTTCTAATCAAGAATCAAGAAGAATAGTATTAATATTCTTCTTCTTCTGCATTACTTCTCTAACACCTGCACATTAGCAAGATGCAGTCCAGGAAATCGAATGTGCTGTCATGGTTTTCAGCTTAGTTGCAATATCTGAGTCTTGTAACTTCACATGTCCAACTTTAGCATGCCTTCTGTGTCACTTTAATTATATGAGTCACTTTAATTCAGCAAAGCTACAAACGAATAGGTCATAAACATAATAATACATGGAGAGAAACTACAACAAGTAGAACATTATCAATATCTTGGAAGCATAATCACAAATAATTGCAGAAGGGAAACAGAAGTTACCAGGAGAATAGAAATTGCTAAAGTTACTTTCAATGACATAAGGAACATATTACCATATAAACAAATTACAAGCAAGCTAGAATTGAGAATTATAAATTGCTACATCTATTATATATTAATGTATAGCTCAGATACATCGACAGTAAACCAACAATTAGAGGACAGAATTTATGCCTTTGAGATGGGGATACATAGAAGAATTGGGAGAACATCATGGATAGAGGAGAAAACGAACACATAGGTTCTAACAACACTTAATATGAAGAAAGAATTATTAAAGAAAATGAAAAATTAAACATAAAGTATTTACCTTGTTGAAGACCTTACTTGAGGGTAAAGTCAAAGGGAGCCGAGTATGATGTAGGCAGAGATATAAGTGATAGAGTAACATCACAAGATGGATAGGTTTCAATCTAGCAGAGTGCACCACCAAAACAAGAGACACGGGATGTTGAAGGTATGTTGCAGTCAACCTTCGTTGCTGGAAACGGCACATAATGAGGATGACTTCTATGGGATAGACAGCTCTCTTCACCCCACACTTCCTTAGTCGCCTTTACAACATGAACGACCGATAACATTGCCGGTATTCATTTTTTTTGCCCCCTCAATTCAAAGCGAGTCATGACTAAACTTGCATAGAAAATGTTCAGTTTTGAAGGAGTGGGTATATCACGTTGTAGTCGTTCAGGGTAACGTTTCCTGCAGAGATAAATCGGGTATATCACGTTGTAGTCGTTCAGGGTAACGTTTCCTGCAGAGATAAATCGGGTATATCACGTTGTAGTCGTTTAGGGTAACGTTTCCTGCAGAGATACATCGGGTATATCACGTTGTAGTCGTTCAGAGTAACGTTTCATGCAGAGATAAATCGGGTATATCACGTTGTAGTCGTTCAGAGTAACGATTCCTGCAGAGATACATTGGGTATATCACGTTGTAGTCGTTCAGGGTAACGTTTCCTGCAGAGATAAATCGGGTATATCACGTTGTAGTCGTTTAGGTAACGTTTCCTGCAGAGATAAATCGGGTATATCACGTTGTAGTCGTTCAGAGTAACGTTTCCTGCAGAGATAAATCGGGTATATCACGTTGTAGTCGTTTAGGTAACGTTTCCTGCAGAGATAAATCGGGTATATCACGTTGTAGTCGTTTAGGTAACGTTTCCTGCAGAGATAAATCGGGTATATCACGTTGTAGTCGTTTAGGTAACGTTTCCTGCAGAGATAAATCGGGTATATCACGTTGTAGTCGTTCAGAGTAACGTTTCCTGCAGAGATAAATCGGGTATATCACGTTGTAGTCGTTTAGGTAACGTTTCCTGCAGAGATAAATCGGGTATATCACGTTGTAGTCGTTTAGGTAACGTTTCCTGCAGAGATAAATCCTAACCTGCTTGTGGGTCTACAAACATCTCCACATTATGGTGAGTAGATAATTATAATTTGAAAGACAGCTACCGCCGAATACGGACGTATCGGGCCAATGAAGCAAATAAAACGGCGACACAACTCATTTCCATTTTCTGGACCACATCCTGCTAGAAAACTAGTAGAACCATTGTCCTGATACAAGAGAGATCTAGAGAGACTTTGAGAATGAACACTGAAGAAGAAGAATGATATCTTTAGATACTTCTATCTTACTATCTCAACTATCTATAAACTATCTTAAAACAGGTCCACCAATTCAAATATTTAGGTACAATGATTATTGCAGATGGAAGAGGTTCAACAGAAATAAGATGCAGAATAGGACAAGCAAAAACAACAATTCAGAAAAGTGAAAAATATACTGTGGAATATGACATTGTCATTAGAGGTGATAAAGAGAGTTCTGCAGTGCTATATAACCCCTATACTAACATATGGGTGCGAGTCTTGGACAATAAACTAACTGGGAAGTGGGAAATTAGAGGCAAAAGAGATGTGGTTCTACAGAAGAATGCTGAGAATACCATGGACTGCCAGAAAAACTAATGTAGAGGTGTTGAAAGAGTCAAATGCGAAACGGACCTTAATCAACAATAGAAGAAAAAGGCAATCTTTTTTGTTTTTCTCACTTCATGAGACAGGCAGGTTTAGAGAACATAGTCACAACAAAGAATTATATGAGAAATCTATATTGCACAAAGGAAACAATAATTTCATCGCTTGTAATTTCTGTATATCGAAACAAAAACACACCATAATTACTCTTCGTAATCTTTCAGGAGAGAGAATGTGCACCTATAGGTTTGAAATGATGTCGGTTTCTATCCAATAACATAGAACATCAAAAATAAATTACTACACTTCATTTATACAACTCTGAACTAGACCCATTTGAATAGAAGGTTAATATTTTCTTCTTCTTCTGCGTTCAGCATCTGTAGGCATGCTATATTGTCAGGTCAGTCGTCAAGACGAAGTCCACTGTCTTCTCCAGGTCAGAGCGGCTGCCCCATAGCTTTTGCCTCAAGTCTGTATCCTCTGGCCAGGTCTGCTGTCTCTGCTCTGGTTAATATCTATCTATTAGTTGTTGCAGCCTTTATAAACCGTTGTTGCCTTTCAACGTCAGGGGTAGAGTTTGTCGCCTTTTTTATTTCGGTGATCCATCGTTTTCGTGGTCGGCCTCTAGGTCTGCCTTCACTGTATCTGTGTAGCATAACTTGCCGAGGTATCCTGTCTGATGGTAGTCTGTTTATGTATGCAAACCATTGTGTATTTTGACTCTTAATATATTCCAAGATTGGAATGGTACCGTTCTTTGTCTAATGTCCTCATTTTTCACTCTGTCTCTTAGCGATATTCCTAGGATTCTGCGCAAGCATGCCATTTCATCTGTCAAAAGTTTACGTTTATCTTGTGATGTCGTTGTCCATGTTTGCCATTGGTAACACAGAATTGGTATAATAGTTCTTTTGAATAGTGTTATTTTGGTGTTTAAATCTACATTATTGTTTCTGAAGATTGGTGTCATTTGTCCTGGGGCATGGTATGCATTACTACATCTATTGTGTATATCTATGCTGCTCCTGCCGCCTGTTGTTATATTGCTTCCTAGGTATGTGTATTACGTCACTGGTTTAAGTCTGTATATTTGTGTAAGTCTTCTCATATAATTTACCACCACTGAAAGTTTTTGGTATAAAATAAAACTCTGGAAAAACATCCCTATTGTACAAATTAAGCAGGAAATCTATTGGTCGTAAATCATGTGAATCAAAACACAAAAAAAAAAAGAAAACAACCCAAACAAAAGAAAAGAACAGAAATAAAACATTAACACAAGAAACAAAACAAAATAATAACAATAAAACAGACCCTACCCAAATAAAAACAAAAAACAAATAAAGCCCAACAAATAAAGCACAAAAAATAAAATAAAACACATCAAACAAGGAAATAAATAAAACACAAGAAAACAAACAAACAAAATAAAACTCACCAAATATTGTCTGATTAACTATGCAGCCTCCACATATTCTCCCTTGTATTTCTTGACATTTTGCCCTGTGTTACCCCAGCCACCTACTTCCTGTTTAGGGTTGTTACCCTACACTGGTTGATTTATCCCTACATATTCTCCACTTGCCGAAAGAAAATATTCACTTTATAGAGTATTTTTCACGAATCAACTCCGGTCCAATGATGTGCTATCATCATCAAGTGCAGTCTCCGCAACAAATGCTGGCTTCTATACAACAGTGATATGCTATTTTTCTAATTGACAGCATTATGGAATGCCAGTTGGGAATATTGTCCATAATTATTCATTATTGATCAGTTTGATTTCTTGTATTTCATTTAGACGTATTTGTCATTTCCTGTTTACGCTGGCTGGAGACAGGATATCTGGTGCATGCTGTGGGTTCTAGTCTGCAATAATCTATATTATTTCAATCAGTCAGCCATTGTTCTACAGAACAGCCCATGCGGAATCAATATATATGCATACTGAAGAGCTTTTTGTAGACATCCGGTAGATAATGGCAGACAAGACTTTCAAAAAAAAAAAAACGTTTAGTAATCAAATTTTTAAAAAACAACTAAGATATTACGGAATAAATTTTGCTCGAGCTAGTTATAGTGAAATAAGCATAAACATATATGTAGCTTACAGGATTTGCTTCTGTGCGCATTCCTAAACTCTTGCAGGTGAGCGGAATTTACTCTGGAGAATGGAATGAGTTGTAACATATCTAACATTTTATCAGCGATATCTGCGCCTTCTAGTCTGACAGATACCACGTCTCTGTAGATTCTGGACAGATTTGTTACTATGTCATGGAACAGAAAACCGACGTCTACCATATCTTAGCCGCATCTTACTACATGCATGGAAGATACCTACTATTTTATTATGTCACTAGTAGTTGCTCTTCTCTAGATTCCCGTGAATCACACACTTTGCTGCTTGTCTTCTTCTTCTGCGTTCGTTCGCAAACTCCTGCAGATTAACAGGATAGAGTCCAGAGAACGGAATGCGTTGTGTCATAGTTTACAGAATTGCTGCGATATCTGCGTCTTTCGGTTTGACACATCCGACTTCAGCATATCTTTGGGTCACTGGCGGCCCCGGCAACGCCTGGGAGTTTGCTGCTTGTATTTTATGACAAACATGTTCTTGCTTTCACTAATAGCCATCTGTACCTGGATTCAAGGAATTTACCTGCGTAATTATGTAAAAAATAAAATTGTATAGCCCCCCCCCCCCAACCCTTACAAATTTTGTTCATGGAACATAGGACGAAAAACAATACATGTTTTAGCTCACATCTTTAGAAAAAAAATGTCCATTCAAACAATATGATTGGTGGTTTTCTGAATCCATTTCGTTATACTACGGAAATCCCCATCCAGAAGTGTTTCTTTATTTCAGCAGCCTCACGATAATAGTTCCCGTGTCCTATTGATTGTATGTTTTATTATTCTTCCACCTTTTTCGTCTTCCTTTACTGTCTCTCCAAATAATTTCCAAATTTCAAACAGTCTCATCCATCATGGTGTCCGTATTCAAACCATAGATACCCCGCCGAAGACGGATGTGTTGGGCCATTGGCGCAAATAAAACGGCAATACAACGCACTTCCATTCTCTGGACTACATCCAACTGGAAATCTTGTAGGATCATTGTCCTGTTACAAGAGAAATCCAGGGGGAGTTTGAGAATGAACGCTGAAGAAGAAGAAACCATAGATACTGAATATTGCTTATCGTGCAGTGAGAGATCGGCACAATAGCAGCCCTGCCTACCACTGTTTTAGGGATCAACTCTAGAGTCGCCGTAACTGCCTTGACCTTCATTCTTCTACTAGAGGTTGTCGTACTATAATAGCCGTCCATTGCAGTCGATGACGACAAGAAGTTTTAGACTTGTGTTGTGTCATCTCTCTGGTGTGTGTGTGGACATTACGAACAAGTCAAATCCTATCTTAGAACTCTCTGCAACAATTTTGGACATGTATGCACAGAAATAAGCGTCCTTGGGTTTTGTGTTCTGTCTTTTCGGGTAGAAAATTTTCTCCGTGCCTCTGATATTTGATGCCTGTAGGTGATGTAATCACATGTATACGTACTTGCACGAGCTATACTGTCTACGTCGTTAAGCAATAAAAGATACATTATAAAACATAGCTGTTATTCATACATCAATGTCGCCCATGTGTTGTCGGGCCCGAATGGGGAGCAAAGAATAGCAACACTGTTTACCTTCCATGCATGTCGTACGAGGCGACTAAGGATGTTATGGGATGGAGTTGGCTGTCCCATCCCATATAGGGTCAGTGACCCAAAGCCGCGCTGAAGTCGGATGTGTCAGGCCGAAAGGCGCAGATATCGCAGCGGTGCTGTAAACCATGACACAACGCATTCCGTTCTCTGGACTACATCCTGCTGATCTGCAGGAGTTTGAGAACAAACGCAGAAGAAGAAGAAGAAGACACATCAATGTCACTTGCAGTCTACTCCATATGATGTCTTAGTTAAAGTCATCAGTGAAATGATGTATGCAATTATTTCAGCATTGGTGACTGTATGCAGGTTCAGTCAAGTGGTGATCTATTTTTGAAAATTGCAGGTTTAATCAAGTGTTGGTCTATTATTGAAAATTGCAGGTTCAGTCAAGTGCTGGTCTATTATTGAAAATTGCAGGTTTAATCAAGTGTTGGTCTATTATTGAAAATTGCAGGTTTAATCAAGTGTTGGTCTATTATTGAAAATTGCAGGTTTAATCAAGTGTTGGTCTATTATTGAAAATTGCAGGTTTAATCAAGTGCTGGTCTATTATTGAAAATTAACTCAGATGTCATATATGCCTATTGTGCTTCATAAGACTCATTGATGGCGTTACATTATTGTTACATCTACACTAGTGTTTCTCAAAGTGGTGGTCCGCGAGGCAGCACTGACATGCCCGCAAGTCCATATACGTATTTATCATATATAACCTTCAGCAACCAAGACGGCACATAGGAGATTGAGAAATAAATTGCCGGTCAGTAGCAGCAATGACAATTTTGAGATAGTGTCCCAAACTACGATAATTACATGAAGCGGATGCTATTTCATGTCCAGTATATGGTCAATAGATATATAAAAGCAGGAATCTTGTTGACATAATCGGTAATATATTTGCCTAGTGTTCACGATTTGCAAAAAGAGAATTTTGTGTAGATACCTGACGAGTATCACATCTAAGGAGTGACGTTATGTATGTGGTAATCTCGTCAGACGTCATGCCGCCTCGTTGAGAGGAACGGAGTACATATAGGGAAACCAGAGTACATTGAACTCAACACGTAACGCCTTTTGATACTCTTTTACTTCTGCGTTCGTTCTCAAACTCCAGCAGATTAGCAGGATATAATCCGGAATACGGACTACGTTTTGTCATGGTTTACAGTTTGTATATGAAATCTGTGCCTTTCTGCCTAAAACATCCGACTTCAGTGTGACAATTCGCTAAGTATTTTTTTTCAAGTCTGTTAGTTTTCCAGACTGGAGAGCTTGAAGAACTGACCTTGCATCTGTCAGAAATACCACAGGCTGTAGGTCAGAGTTGGAGTTCAGCAGTTCTTTAGCTGCCACACTATCTGCCTGGATTTCTGCATCATAATTATTGCAGAATTTTCCTGTCGGTGTTCTGGTTGTATCTCTAGGCTTGTGTGGATATTCTATATATACACCTGCACCTCCATTCCTCACAGCATTCCGTGCTGACCCATCTGTGTATACTCTGACCCATATCTTGTGGATATTCCTCATCCAGAAAAATGAGGGTGACTGTCCTTCGCTGCACAATGTGATCAAGCAATAATCTCAACATCAGAAGAACAACTACAACAACATATAAATAGACTACACACAACATGTAGGGATTTCAACCATCACATTTAAATTCTTCGCGCAAATTAAGAATATCAGAAATAAGAAAGACATATGAACCAACCGAAATAATAATTGTGAAGAATAGCAAGGGGGGTAGAACACATCCTTATCTCACGCCAGAGTGTATGTGAAAATTGTCTGAAAGTTCTACACTCGTTCTCAGGAAACACCACTATTTAAATCGATGATCAACAACTTAAACATGTGAAATAATTCACTTAACTTGGAAGTATTATATCATCAAATGGAAAAAAAAACAAAAATATTCAACATAGCTTTTAAGATCTGACGGCAAATGTCCCTTATTTTCAAAAACAAAATTGCACCATATAAAGCGATCATCATACCATCACTATGCTACCACTGTAAAACGTGAACATTAACAGTAAAGTCCGTAGGAAAACTTCTCACAACAGAAATGACTTTTCTACGTAGAATACTCGGATTAACAATAAGAGATAGAATCAGAAATGAAAACATCAGAAGACTAACAAACACAATGCCAATTCTTGATTACATCAGAAGACAGAAGATTAAGTGGTTTTCACATGTTTCCAGACTACCATTAGATAGTGTTCTTCAAAAGTCATTGCATTACAGATACGATGAATACAAAGCCTGGGGCAGACCATGCAAATGATGGATTACAGAAATAAAAGAATCAACGAAACAAACATATATGAAGCACACACAAAAGTCATCTCCAGAGAACTCTTCTACCCCTGACGTTAAAGGGCATAAAGAGGAACAAAGTGAAAACTGGAATCAAATATGGATTGTTTATCAACCTGCAAACATATAGTAGATTTACATCAAGCGTTCTCAACTCGGTGTTCCCAAGCACCATTTTTGTTCTCGTAATGACATGTGGTGCTCACGTCATGCGAGTTTAAAATGCTTGCAAACACTAATGATCGTGAGTTCTCTTTACAGTTCAAAATTTGTTGCGCGCAAATCGAAACACGAAGCTACCAGCCACGATTATTAGGGAAAGAAAGGAAATGAGGCGTGTGAGGTGCAAAGAATAAGGTTATATCACCAGTTTTAATCTGCACTATTACTTTCACTTTCAATTTCCCTGTCATTTGATGACATTCATTGCTGCTTCCTGATATTCTGAGTAACCTCCAACATTAAATATCACGTTAAACCTGGTGAGTATATTACACATATAAATATATAAGTATTGACTATAGCGTTGTATTGTGTTCACACACTCACTTTTACATGTGGGCATGCCAGCCGTCTGGGAAGGCCCCAGGTTCAAGAAGCACGTTGTATGTTTTTGAAATAATATAGTGTTCCTTATAAATGTGTGCAAATCATCATCATTATCAGGTGCCATGCCGGGTGGCATAGGCGGTCATGGCTCTCACAGCTCTCTGTCCACAGTAGTATATATCAAAGTCGTTGTTGTTTCCTTGCCGTGCCAGGTTGTCAAACTGTCTAATATTTTCTCACGTTGTCGTCCTCTGTCTGTCTCTGGTGCCTTCAATCTTGCCTGTTGTGATTATGTTCTCTAAATCTGCCTGTCTCATGAATTGGCCAAAAAAAAAAGATTGTCTTTTTCTTATATTGTTGATTAAGGTCCGTTTTGCATTTGACTCTTCCAACACCTCTACATTAGTTTTTTTGGCAGAATATATAAGTATTGACAATAACATTGTATTGTGATCACACACTCACTTTTACATGTGGGCAGGCCAGCCGTCTGGGAAGAGGTTGAGAACCCCTCGGTTCAAGAAGCACGTTGTATTATTTGAAATAATATAGTGTTCCTTATAAGTGTGCAAATAGCAGGTTAAAAAGAAATGCAAGGGGAAAACAAAAGAACAAATAATATTTTCTGCGTTGCCATCAATATGGTGTCACTAAATGATTACGAAACCAACAACGATATTCAACTAAACATTAACAAACTAGAACACGCTCATCAAACGTTCATCATTCTGCGAAACGCTCCTCTCTGTCGGATATTCTCTGTCACTTTGATTATGATATATAAACACTTACATGGGGAGCTGACATCATTTACTTAATTCAATTAAAGGCCTGGCAGTGAGTTGCTAACAGTAAACACGTAAGAATGCTGTGTTCTGCTGACTGTGCTTTGTACAGCATCCACCTATTTGATATTCTTGTTGACCCTGCGATGAATAGATGAAATGTGTTTTGTGCGTTCTTGGTCATGATTATATTCTATGATTATATTCCATGATTATATGTCATGATTATATGTCGAAAGTATTTTAATCTTATTACAAGTGTCCTGTGTTACTTAGTGAATTACGCAAGTAGATAAACATGATTGTCAGTTGTGCTATTAGTAACATTAGTAATAACACAGATTCAGTGCAGCATCGATCTTAGCTCCTAAGAGACTACAACACTTGATCGCTCAGCCTGGTACACCCAGATCACTGTTGGCATCACGAAATTTGAAAAAGAAAGAACACTGCGGGCAATCCACAAGCGCAATGAGCTGAAGGAGAAATCCGAACATTCTCCTACCCCGAACCTTCAGCACTCCTGCATGCACTGCAATATAACTTTCCGTGCACGAATCGGACTCATCGCATGTCTGCGAACTCACAAACCAAATTAGACAATTACCAATGTATTATTATCATTAATTTTTTTTCATCGCATTTATTGTTTTTCATGCCATGCTCATCTTCGCTTGCGACGGAGGAAAATCATAATAATAATCATCATCAGTAAAATTAACAGTAGTAGTTGTATTAGTAGTAGTAGTAGTAGTAGTAGTAGTAGTAGTAGTAGTAGTAGTTGCTGTCGCAACAGTGGCACTAGTAGTAGCAAGAGTAGTAGTAATAATAGGAGAAGTAATAGTAGTGATGGAGGTAGTAGTAATAGTAGTAAAAATAAAAGTAATAGCAATATTATTATTTTTAGTAGTAGAAGTAGTATTGCGAATTAGTAGAACTAGTAGCAATAGTAAAAGAAGTAGCAAGATCAATAGTAGTAATAGCGAATTAGTATTAGCAATAAAAGCAGTAGCAACAAAAGTAGTAGTAGAAGCTGTAGCAGTTGTAGTAGTAACAATAGTAGTAGTAGTAGTGGTATGAGTGTTAATGATAGTAGTAGTAAGAATAGTAGTAAGAGTAGTAGTAGTAGTAGCAGCAGCAGTGGTCGAAATAACAAAGCAGTAGCAGGAGTAGTAGTAGTGGTGGCAGTAGTAGTAGTAGTAGTAGTAGTAGTAGTAGTAGTAGCAGTAGTAGTAGTAGTAGTAGTAGTAGGAACAATAGTAGTAGTAGTAGCAGAAGCAGTGGTCGAAATAACAAAGCAGTAGTAGTAGTAGTAGTAGTAGTAGTAGTAGTAGTAGCAGCAGTAGTAGTAGTAGTAGTAGTAGATATAGTAGTTTTAGAAAGAGTAGCAGTAATAATTGTTATAGAAGTTGTAGTATCATTAAAAGTAGTAGTTTTAGTAACAGCAGCCAATATTTCTAGTAATATCAATATTATCTGCGGTAATAACACTAGCGACAATAATAGTCTCAACAACAGCAGTTGTAGTATCAACCAAAACGTAGCAGTATACACAGCAGAAGTAGTAGTAGTATCAACAACAGCAGTTGTAGTATCAACCAAAACGTAGCAGTATACACAGCAGAAGTAGTAGTAGTATCAACAACAGAAGTAGTACTAGTATCAACGAAAACGTAGTAGTATCAACATCAGAAGTAGTAGTATCAACGAAAACGTAGTAGTATCAACAGCAGAAGTAGTAGTATCAATAGCCGAAGTAGTAGTATCAACAGCAGAAGTAGTAGTATCAACAGCAGAAGTAGTAGTATCAATAGCCGAAGTAGTAGTATCAACGAAAACGTAGTAGTATCAACAGCAGAAGTAGTACTAGTATCAACAGCAGAAGTAGTAGTATCAACGAAAACGTAGTAGTATCAACAGCAGAAGTAGTAGTATCAATAGCCGAAGTAGTAGTATCAACAGCAGAAGTAGTAGTATCAATAGCCGAAGTAGTAGTATCAACAGCAGAAGTAGTAGTATCAACAGCAGAAGTAGTAGTATCAACAGCAGAAGTAGTAGTATCAACAGCAGAAGTAGTAGTATCAACAGCAGAAGTAGTAGTATCAACAGCAGAAGTAGTAGTATCAACAGCAGAAGTAGTAGTATCAACAGCAGAAGTATTAGTATCAACAGCAGAAGTAGTAGTATTACTAGCAGAAGTAGTAGTATTAATAACAGAATTAGTAGTATCAACAGCAGAAGTAGTAGTAGTATCAATATCAGAAGTAGTACTATCAATATCAGAAGTAGTAACAATAGCAGAAGTAGTAGTATCAATAGCAGCAATAGTATTATCAACTACAGAAGTAGTATTATCAGCTACATTAGTTTGTATTATCAACAACAGCAATAATAGTATCAATAGCAGCAGTAGTATTATTTGCTACAGAAGTAGTATTATCAACAACAGCAATAGTAATATCAACAACAGACAGCAGTAATAGTATCAATAGCATAAATAGTAATATTAATAGCAGAAATAGTAGCAGTATTAACAGAAGAAGTTGCAGTATCAATAGCAGAAGTAATAATATCAACAGCAGAAGCAGAAGTAGTAGTATCAACAGCAGAAGTAATAGTATCAACAGCAGAAGTAATAGTATCAACAGCAGAAGTAATAATATCAACAGCAGAAGCAGAAGTAATAGTATCAACAGCAGAAGCAGAAGTAATAGTATCAATAGCAGAAGTAATAGTATCAACAGCAGAAGCAGAAGTAATAGTATCAACAGCAGAAGTAATAGTATCAACAGCAGAATTAATAGTATCAATAGCAGAAGTAATAGTATCAACAGCAGAATTAATAGTATCAACAGCAGAAGTAATAGTATCAATAGCAGAAGTAATAGTATCAACAGCAGAATTAATAGTATCAACAGCAGAAGTAATAGTATCAATAGCAGAAGTAAATTTAAGTAGGAAGCCAGAGGACAATCTTTAAAAATTCTTGAGACTAACTGGGATTAAACCAGTCCGTTCAACGGCACCAAATCGCCAAGCAAATATTTACACACGCGTTATTCCGTACTTGACTAACCGTATCTCCAAAAAAAGATGCGATTTCGTCAAGACATTCAAAGCGTGCACTCAAAGTCACCCGAATGGACCAAACGTAAACGGAAATCGTGTACGGATATTAAATGTTATATGTTTGATGTTACTGAGGATATTTCAATACCTGTACGGGATGTTTGTTGTTGTTGTAATAGTCCTTGTCTCAATTGGTCCGATCGGGTTAAATTACATAGGCGATTTGGTGCCGTTGAACGGACTGGTTCTCCTTCTTCTTCAGCGTTCATTCTCAAACTCCCGCCAGATCTCTCTTGTAGCAGGACAATTGTCCTACTAGATTTGCAGCAGGATGTAGTCAAGAGAATGGAAATGCGGTGTGTCGCCGTTTTGCTTGCGCCAATGGCCCGACACATCGTCTTCGGCTGGGACTGGTTTAATTATCGTTAGTCTCAAGAATTTTCAAAAGCAGAATTAATAGTATCAATAGCAGAAGTAATAGCATCAGTAACAAAAATAGAAGTATGAATAGCAGAATTAGGTGAAGTGTCATTTGCAGAAGTAGTGGTAGTATCAACAGCAGAAGTAGTGGTAGTATCAACAGCAGAAGTAGTGGTAGTATCAACAGCAGAAGTAGTGGTAGTATCAACAGCAGAAGTAGTGGTAGTATCAACAGCAGAAGTAGTGGTAGTGGTAGTATCAACAGCAGAAGTAGTGGTAGTATCAACAGCAGAAGTAGTGGTAGTGGTAGTATCAACAGCAGAAGTAGTGGTAGTATCAACAGCAGAAGTAGTGGTAGTATCAACAGCAGAAGTAGTGGTAGTGGTAGTATCAACAGCAGAAGTAGTGGTAGTATCAACAGCAGAAGTAGTGGTAGTATCAACAGCAGAAGTAGTGGTAGTATCAACAGCAGAAGTAGTGGTAGTGGTAGTATCAACAGCAGAAGTAGTGGTAGTGGTAGTATCAACAGCAGAAGTAGTGGTAGTATCAACAGCAGAAGTAGTGGTAGTATCAACAGCAGAAGTAGTGGTAGTATCAACAGCAGAAGTAGTGGTAGTATCAACAGCAGAAGTAGTGGTAGTGGTAGTATCAACAGCAGAAGTAGTGGTAGTGGTAGTATCAACAGCAGAAGTAGTGGTAGTGGTAGTATCAACAGCAGAAGTAGTGGTAGTGGTAGTATCAACAGCAGAAGTAGTGGTAGTATCAACAGCAGAAGTAGTGGTAGTATCAACAGCAGAAGTAGTGGTAGTATCAACAGCAGAAGTAGTGGTAGTATCAACAGCAGAAGTAGTGGTAGTGGTAGTATCAACAGCAGAAGTAGTGGTAGTGGTAGTATCAACAGCAGAAGTAGTGGTAGTATCAACAGCAGAAGTAGTGGTAGTATCAACAGCAGAAGTAGTGGTAGTATCAACAGCAGAAGTAGTGGTAGTGGTAGTATCAACAGCAGAAGTAGTGGTAGTATCAACAGCAGAAGTAGTGGTAGTATCAACAGCAGAAGTAGTGGTAGTATCAACAGCAGAAGTAGTGGTAGTGGTAGTATCAACAGCAGAAGTAGTGGTAGTGGTAGTATCAACAGCAGAAGTAGTGGTAGTGGTAGTATCAACAGCAGAAGTAGTGGTAGTATCAACAGCAGAAGTAGTGGTAGTGGTAGTATCAACAGCAGAAGTAGTGGTAGTATCAACAGCAGAAGTAGTGGTAGTATCAACAGCAGAAGTAGTGGTAGTGGTAGTATCAACAGCAGAAGTAGTGGTAGTATCAACAGCAGAAGTAGTGGTAGTATCAACAGCAGAAGTAGTGGTAGTATCAACAGCAGAAGTAGTGGTAGTGGTAGTATCAACAGCAGAAGTAGTGGTAGTATCAACAGCAGAAGTAGTGGTAGTGGTAGTATCAACAGCAGAAGTAGTGGTAGTATCAACAGCAGAAGTAGTGGTAGTATCAACAGCAGAAGTAGTGGTAGTATCAACAGCAGAAGTAGTGGTAGTGGTAGTATCAACAGCAGAAGTAGTGGTAGTATCAACAGCAGAAGTAGTGGTAGTATCAACAGCAGAAGTAGTGGTAGTATCAACAGCAGAAGTAGTGGTAGTATCAACAGCAGAAGTAGTGGTAGTGGTAGTATCAACAGCAGAAGTAGTGGTAGTGGTAGTATCAACAGCAGAAGTAGTGGTAGTATCAACAGCAGAAGTAGTGGTTGTATCAACAGCAGAAGTAGTGGTAGTATCAACAGCAGAAGTAGTGGTAGTATCAACAGCAGAAGTAGTGGTAGTATCAACAGCAGAAGTAGTGGTAGTATCAACAGCAGAAGTAGTGGTAGTATCAACAGCAGAAGTAGTGGTAGTATCAACAGCAGAAGTAGTGGTAGTATCAACAGCAGAAGTAGTGGTAGTATCAACAGCAGAAGTAGTGGTTGTATCAACAGCAGAAGTAGTGGTAGTATCAACAGCAGAAGTAGTGGTAGTATCAACAGCAGAAGTAGTGGTAGTATCAACAGCAGAAGTAGTGGTTGTATCAACAGCAGAAGTAGTGGTAGTATCAACAGCAGAAGTAGTGGTTGTATCAACAGCAGAAGTAGTGGTAGTATCAACAGCAGAAGTAGTGGTAGTATCAACAGCAGAAGTAGTGGTAGTATCAACAGCAGAAGTAGTGGTAGCGGTAGTATCAACAGCAGAAGTAGTGGTAGTATCAACAGCAGAAGTAGTGGTTGTATCAACAGCAGAAGTAGTGGTAGTATCAACAGCAGAAGTAGTGGTAGTATCAACAGCAGAAGTAGTGGTAGTATCAACAGCAGAAGTAGTGGTAGTATCAACAGCAGAAGTAGCGGTAGTATCAACAGCAGAAGTAGTGGTAGTATCAACAGCAGAAGTAGTGGTAGTATCAACAGCAGAAGTAGTGGTAGTATCAACAGCAGAAGTAGTGGTAGCGGTAGTATCAACAGCAGAAGTAGTGGTAGTATCAACAGCAGAAGTAGTGGTTGTATCAACAGCAGAAGTAGTGGTAGTATCAACAGCAGAAGTACTGGTAGTATCAACAGCAGAAGTAGTGGTAGTATCAACAGCAGAAGTAGTGGTTGTATCAACAGCAGAAGTAGTGGTAGTATCAACAGCAGAAGTAGTGGTAGTATCAACAGCAGAAGTAGTGGTAGTATCAACAGCAGAAGTAGTGGTAGCGGTAGTATCAACAGCAGAAGTAGTGGTAGTATCAACAGCAGAAGTAGTGGTAGTATCAACAGCAGAATTAGTGGTAGCGGTAGTATCAACAGCAGAAGTAGTGGTAGCGGTAGTATCAACAGCAGAAGTAGTGGTAGTATCAACAGCAGAAGTAGTGGTAGTATCAACAGCAGAAGTAGTGGTAGCGGTAGTATCAACAGCAGAAGTAGTGGTAGTATCAACAGCAGAAGTAGTGGTAGTATCAACAGCAGAAGTAGTGGTAGCGGTAGTATCAACAGCAGAAGTAGTGGTAGTATCAACAGCAGAAGTAGTGGTAGTATCAACAGCAGAAGTAGTGGTAGCGGTAGTATCAACAGCAGAAGTAGTGGTAGTATCAACAGCAGAAGTAGTGGTAGTATCAACAGCAGAAGTAGTGGTAGCGGTAGTATCAACAGCAGAAGTAGTGGTAGTATCAACAGCAGAAGTAGTGGTAGTGGTAGTATCAACAGCAGAAGTAGTGGTAGTATCAACAGCAGAAGTAGTGGTAGTATCAACAGCAGAAGTAGTGGTAGTATCAACAGCAGAAGTAGTGGTAGCGGTAGTATCAACAGCAGAAGTAGTGGTAGTATCAACAGCAGAAGTAGTGGTAGTATCAACAGCAGAAGTAGTGGTAGTATCAACAGCAGAAGTAGTGGTAGTATCAACAGCAGAAGTAGTGGTAGTGGTAGTATCAACAGCAGAAGTAGTGGTAGCGGTAGTATCAACAGCAGAAGTAGTGGTAGTGGTAGTATCAACAGCAGAAGTATTGGTAGTATCAACAGCAGAAGTAGTGGTAGTGGTAGTATCAACAGCAGAAGTAGTGGTAGCGGTAGTATCAACAGCAGAAGTAGTGGTAGTATCAACAGCAGAAGTAGTGGTAGTATCAACAGCAGAAGTAGTGGTAGTATCAACAGCAGAAGTAGTGGTAGTATCAACAGCAGAAGTAGTGGTAGTGGTAGTATCAACAGCAGAAGTAGTGGTAGTGGTAGTATCAACAGCAGAAGTAGTGGTAGTGGTAGTATCAACAGCAGAAGTAGTGGTAGTGGTAGTATCAACAGCAGAAGTAGTGGTAGCGGTAGTATCAACAGCAGAAGTAGTGGTAGTATCAACAGCAGAAGTAGTGGTAGTATCAACAGCAGAAGTAGTGGTAGTATCAACAGCAGAAGTAGTGGTAGTATCAACAGCAGAAGTAGTGGTAGTATCAACAGCAGAAGTAGTGGTAGTATCAACAGCAGAAGTAGTGGTAGTATCAACAGCAGAAGTAGTGGTAGTATCAACAGCAGAAGTAGTGGTAGTATCAACAGCAGAAGTAGTGGTAGTATCAACAGCAGAAGTAGTGGTAGTATCAACAGCAGAAGTAGTGGTAGTATCAACAGCAGAAGTAGTGGTAGTATCAACAGCAGAAGTAGTGGTAGCGGTAGTATCAACAGCAGAAGTAGTGGTAGTATCAACAGCAGAAGTAGTGGTAGTATCAACAGCAGAAGTAGTGGTAGTATCAACAGCAGAAGTAGTGGTAGTATCAACAGCAGAAGTAGTGGTAGTATCAACAGCAGAAGTAGTGGTAGTATCAACAGCAGAAGTAGTGGTAGTATCAACAGCAGAAGTAGTGGTAGCGGTAGTATCAACAGCAGAAGTAGTGGTAGTATCAACAGCAGAAGTAGTGGTTGTATCAACAGCAGAAGTAGTGGTAGTATCAACAGCAGAAGTAGTGGTAGTGGTAGTATCAACAGCAGAAGTAGTGGTAGTATCAACAGCAGAAGTAGTGGTAGTATCAACAGCAGAAGTAGTGGTAGTATCAACAGCAGAAGTAGTGGTAGTATCAACAGCAGAAGTAGTGGTAGTGGTAGTATCAACAGCAGAAGTAGTGGTAGTGGTAGTATCAACAGCAGAAGTAGTGGTAGTATCAACAGCAGAAGTAGTGGTAGTATCAACAGCAGAAGTAGTGGTAGTATCAACAGCAGAAGTAGTGGTAGTATCAACAGCAGTAGTAGTAGTAGTATCAACAGCAGAAGTAGTGGTAGTATCAACAGCAGTAGTAGTAGTAGTATCAACAGCAGAAGTAGTGGTAGTATCAACAGCAGAAGTAGTGGTAGTGGTAGTATCAACAGCAGAAGTAGTGGTAGCGGTAGTATCAACAGCAGAAGTAGTGGTAGTGGTAGTATCAACAGCAGAAGTATTGGTAGTATCAACAGCAGAAGTAGTGGTAGTGGTAGTATCAACAGCAGAAGTAGTGGTAGCGGTAGTATCAACAGCAGAAGTAGTGGTAGTATCAACAGCAGAAGTAGTGGTAGTATCAACAGCAGAAGTAGTGGTAGTATCAACAGCAGAAGTAGTGGTAGTATCAACAGCAGAAGTAGTGGTAGTGGTAGTATCAACAGCAGAAGTAGTGGTAGTGGTAGTATCAACAGCAGAAGTAGTGGTAGTGGTAGTATCAACAGCAGAAGTAGTGGTAGTGGTAGTATCAACAGCAGAAGTAGTGGTAGCGGTAGTATCAACAGCAGAAGTAGTGGTAGTATCAACAGCAGAAGTAGTGGTAGTATCAACAGCAGAAGTAGTGGTAGTATCAACAGCAGAAGTAGTGGTAGTATCAACAGCAGAAGTAGTGGTAGTATCAACAGCAGAAGTAGTGGTAGTATCAACCGCAGAAGTAGTGGTAGTATCAACAGCAGAAGTAGTGGTAGTATCAACAGCAGAAGTACTGGTAGTATCAACAGCAGAAGTAGTGGTAGTATCAACAGCAGAAGTAGTGGTAGTATCAACAGCAGAAGTAGTGGTAGTATCAACAGCAGAAGTAGTGGTAGTATCAACAGCAGAAGTAGTGGTAGTATCAACAGCAGAAGTAGTGGTAGTATCAACAGCAGAAGTACTGGTAGTATCAACAGCAGTAGTAGTAGTAGTATCAACAGCAGAAGTAGTGGTAGTATCAACAGCAGAAGTAGTGGTAGTATCAACAGCAGAAGTACTGGTAGTATCAACAGCAGAAGTAGTGGTAGCGGTAGTATCAACAGCAGAAGTAGTGGTAGTATCAACAGCAGAAGTAGTGGTAGTATCAACAGCAGAAGTAGTGGTAGTATCAACAGCAGAAGTAGTGGTAGTATCAACAGCAGAAGTAGTGGTAGTATCAACAGCAGAAGTACTGGTAGTATCAACAGCAGAAGTACTGGTAGTATCATCAGCAGAAGTAGTGGTAGCGGTAGTATCAACAGCAGAAGTAGTGGTAGTATCAACAGCAGAAGTACTGGTAGTATCAACAGCAGAAGTACTGGTAGTATCAACAGCAGAAGTAGTGGTAGCGGTAGTATCAACAGCAGAAGTAGTGGTAGCGGTAGTATCAACAGCAGAAGTAGTGGTAGCGGTAGTATCAACAGCAGAAGTAGTGGTAGTATCAACAGCAGAAGTAGTGGTAGCGGTAGTATCAACAGCAGAAGTAGTGGTAGTATCAACAGCAGAAGTAGTGGTAGTATCAACAGCAGAAGTAGTGGTAGTATCAACAGCAGAAGTAGTGGTAGTATCAACAGCAGAAGTAGTGGTAGTATCAACAGCAGAAGTAGTGGTAGTATCAACAGCAGAAGTAGTGGTAGTATCAACAGCAGAAGTAGTGGTAGCGGTAGTATCAACAGCAGAAGTAGTGGTAGCGGTAGTATCAACAGCAGAAGTAGTGGTAGTATCAACAGCAGAAGTAGTGGTAGCGGTAGTATCAACAGCAGAAGTAGTGGTAGCGGTAGTATCAACAGCAGAAGTAGTGGTAGCGGTAGTATCAACAGCAGAAGTAGTGGTAGCGGTAGTATCAACAGCAGAAGTAGTGGTAGTATCAACAGCAGAAGTAGTGGTAGCGGTAGTATCAACAGCAGAAGTAGTGGTAGCGGTAGTATCAACAGCAGAAGTAGTGGTAGTATCAACAGCAGAAGTAGCGGTAGTATCAACAGCAGAAGTAGTGGTAGCGGTAGTATCAACAGCAGAAGTAGTGGTAGTATCAACAGCAGAAGTACTGGTAGTATCAACAGCAGAAGTACTGGTAGTATCAACAGCAGAAGTAGTGGTAGCGGTAGTATCAACAGCAGAAGTAGCGGTAGTATCAACAGCAGAAGTAGTGGTAGTATCAACAGCAGAAGTAGTGGTAGTATCAACAGCAGAAGTAGTGGTAGTATCAACAGCAGAAGTAGTGGTAGTATCAACAGCAGAAGTAGTGGTAGTATCAACAGCAGAAGTAGTGGTAGTATCAACAGCAGAAGTAGTGGTAGTATCAACAGCAGAAGTATTAGTATAAATACAAGCAACAATAGCAGTATCACTAGCAGCAATAGTAATACCGATAACAACAATAGCCGCTCCACTAGCTGAAACATTATTATTTCGCAGTCAGCACCCTGAGTATTTTGTGGTTGTATTCTGTTCAAGTGATTATTAAGCTGTGCATGATGTAATAGAAGTCGAAATATGGTGCTCCAATCTTTTCTTCCATGGAAGCTCATGTTATCTTTGCTATATACGCTGGTCATATACGTATAGATTTCTCTAAGCAATGTTATCAACTGTATTAGTTGCTGATAAGATGTTAAAACAAAGAAATAAAAACGAAATTGAACCATCGATTAAAAAAATTTTTTAAATGTTTTATGTGGAGAACATTCCAAAAAACATCTTATCCAAAGTATCTTCATTCCAACCCTGTGCTACCAATGTCAAACATGGTCCTTAACAACAAAATATAAGAGACAACTGGTTACAACACAGATGAGATGTCTGAGAAAAGCCACTGGCGTGACCAGAAGACACAGAATTAGAAACGATGTCATAAGAGAAAGAGTGGGTGTCATATCAATTCTACAATACATACAAAACCAACAGATACAATGTGTTGGCCATCTGGAAAGAATGCCGTGTGATTCATTAGTTTATAAATCATATACGAAGAGAGGAGAAGCAGAAAGAAGAGCAAAAGGTATATCTATACGCTGGATCGACACCATCAAAGAGACATTACAAGAACACCAAATAACATTATCTGAAGCTGCCAGAAAAGCGAGAACAAGAACATTGTATCTCCCTGGTCACCCGTAAAGGGTAAAAGAGGAAGGAAAGAATACTAAGAAGAAGATAATTAATCACTGGTGTTACAATTTCCGAATTCTTCTGCTGAGATCTTCCTGAATAAGAGAAAGATCGATGGAATAATAAATGTTAACAGAAGATTAATAATGACTGTAGTAGAATTGAGAATACAAACACAAGAAATTGAACCGTATGTTAGGCTTGTAGTAAATTGCATCATTACCTCGTTGTTGATTTGATTTCATATTGTGCATACAAACATAAATAATAAATTGCAAAAATCATGAGTGAAACAAGAACAAACTGCGATTTTCAAGCTACTGCGCTTAATATCGTTCTCAATCAATCTTTCTAATTCAAATGTTATTTCCTCCCAGAAACGAGTACTCAGAAGATTTAGTTAAGGTATAGTTCACATGTCTCTAGACTTCAGTTGCTTGGCAATACGAAATTGAAATCTGTTTATACAATATCGCCATCCAATTTCGTAGCTATAATGATCTCTCAATGTGCTAGGAATAACAATTGTAAATGTTCCAGAAAGTGTATGCCTCAGTAGTTGATAATGTATTTCTAGAACCTAACAGACAAATAGTATCCTGTACTTTTAACAAATGATCTGCTAGTACTTGTAGATCTATTCGGTGTAACCTTTGTTAGTGAAATATCTGCTGTGGACTAATTCGCGAAAAATTGTTTATGTCTATAACTTGATTAGAATCCAGCATCATAGTACACGAAATATTCCAATATGTGCTTAACTCTCAGCTCCAGCAGCCATTGAAGGTTATTCATTCATTCATTTTCCTTTTGCGCTGAAGTTAGCGAATAGGGCAGATCTCTCCAATTCTGTCTGTTCAAAGCTATCCTGTGGAATTCTTGAATAGTATGAATATTGGTTGTTTTACTTTCTCTAAGTATTGTTCTTCTGAGTGTTTCTTCTGGTCTACCCCTTGCTCTTTTGCCTGCAGGTATTGATTCAAGAGATTGGTGGTGTATTCTGTTGGTGTCTGCGCGTAGGACATGCCCGATGTAGGACCAACGGCATTTTCTGATAACATCTGTGATGTTATGCCAGGTTATGATATTGAAGTTATGATACAGGTTATGATACTGTGATGATATTGAAGGTTATGCAGGCTCAAATACCCAGTTACATATTTATTATGTGATCTCTGTATATTTCCAGAGAGTATAATATTCTCCACAAACCCATAGTTATCCCCAAAATCCGCCATTATTTGTATGTGTACAATATCACCTATAGTATCGTCTCCCAGTATGTTTCTACAACAATAACAAGAAAACGATGGACTTTCCTCTACTTATAAATTAATTAAAACAGACTTCCACTACGAGAAATATAATGAGTACCAGATGGCAAAAGAAAATAGAGGAAGACCAAGAGAGACTCTTAGCAAAACAACCATCAAAGAGGGATGGGTCTAAACAACGTACAGAAATTATACACAGTAGCATCATATCGCTCAAACTGGAGAGCTCTGGGTTCTGCTTTATGCACAGTGTTCAGCGTTGAAGGAACATAGATAGACAGACAGACACATGGATGGATGGATGGATGAAGGGATGGATAGGTGGATAGATAGACAGACAGACAGGCAGGCAGGCATGCAGGCAGGCAGGCAGGCAGACAGACAGATAGACAGTTAGATGCATGGTCTCCCTCACTATGTAGTAAATCAATGACTTATTAGATTGCCCCTATCCCTTTCCAGTATTGTTACATCAACAACATCAACAATATTGTTACGTAGGGAGCCGCGTTAGCGCAGTGGTTAGCGTACTGGCTTCGCATATGAGTGGTCCTGGGTTCATTCCCCAGTTGAGGCGGAAATGTTTTCAGATCGCAACGGCTCCCAGGTCGACCCAGCCTTAAATGGGTACCGGATTAATCCGGGAAGTAAAGACTGCGAGGGAGAGGAGATGGCTACCGCCCTCATTTGCAGAGCCTGTGAAATGTGGCATTAAGAAATGCTATGGGTTACTTTTTTTACTTTACATCAACAACAGCATTTCTCGACAATGTGTCTGCTCTTACGTTGCCTCTGTGTGGCCATAGCCATAGTGTTCATGCAATATTTCAGTAGCAGAGTTTTCCGTAATAGGACCCACCCCCCCCCCTTTCCTATTTTAAAATATATAATATATTGTTCAAATTATAGTCTATACAAAACAGTAAATTATAGCAGCAGAAGAAGAACTTGACTTTCATTATGTTACGGTTATAGATTTTGAACTTCGACATACACATACTTCAATATATATCCCTTTCTTACTCACAAATGTATTCACATCAGTACACCATCAATGTAGCACCGAAAAATCATCCAATTGCACATAGAAAGTAAGAAATAATCGCTCGCAATTCCTGAGATTTACAAACAAACAAACAAACAAACAAACCTACATCTTCTTCGAGTGTAACAATAATCCCTAATGCATTTCGAAAAAAACAACCTGGCAAAACTGACCGAGTAGAAAGTAAATTGCGTATGGCTACTTGATCACATCGGAAACATGATCATATACCTATTTTCGTCCACATTGTTTATTATTAATCCCATTATCCCATTTCACAATTTTTCAATAAGGTTACCGTGCAGCCTGGCAATTGATACAGGTAGAAGTAACCTGATCAAAATGTCACTATAAGATAGATCTGCCGGAATTAGGAAGTACTCTCAACAATGTCTGGCTACATGAAACTAGATTCTAAGCTCAAATGCCATTGGTTAGCGCTAAGAAACGAATAAAACCAATGTATTTTCATATTGTTATTTTAATCTTGATCTTTACTTGTGTTTCATTATAGTGTCAAATAAACTTATCAAATTTCCGATTGAGATAGATTAAAATGTATTCTTACCGCCCTCTTTACCGTGTGATCGTAATTTATCTGCGTGGTCCTTGTTTATATGCAGACGACACACGCTCATTTATCTCTTTCTTTCATTCCTGTGTAATTTGACGTCCTGCCTGTGGTTAGATCACATTCAGTCCTGATCGATGACTAATACTGTTGCTGCTGCATCTTGCCAGGAAACAACATAATTGTTTCTCCTTGAGTGGTATTATACGAGAATACATCTTCGGCATCAAAGGGAACCCGAGACTCTTACTTCTAATATCCTAAAATGAGATCTAAATGTAAAAACTAAAACCTTCTATAATTTCACCAAGATGCTGGTTATTTTATGTATTTGTACCATCGTATCTATCAATCATCTTGACTTTCCAACGAACGTGCCTCATTTATTGTTTTCCAACAGTTCTTACTTTAGGTATTTGAATTCAGAAACGCCTACGACATTCTGTACTTTAGTTTTTTTATTCATTGGGTATATTAATATACATATACTTGAAGATATATCGATTGTCCTTCCCACTGTTAGTGTCAACTATTAGTGTACTTTAGTGTCTTCTGTTCTGTTAAACGAATTATAGCTGCTTAATAATTATATAACGAATGACTCAGTACTAGAGATATATAACCCAATGTCACAGTACCAAAGGAATATTTCCATACCTACTTATAACTGGCCATAAACACAGCGAGTATCCTAGACGGTACAAAAGCCGCCATACTATTCTTTGCCAAAACGTACATGGTCTGTCGTGAAAAGACTTTTTATTTTACATTGTTACAAAGGTAATGTGTCACCTACAGACCAAAACCATTCTTCAAAATATTCTGAAGAAACCAACCAGGAAATTTGTCTTTGAATAATGTCGTAATGTTAGCACAAGATATATACGAATGATCCTAATTCAACCAGAATATGGTCGATGGTCGCAGTTCCAATCTGCATAGACCCGACGGCATTAATTAGCGCCTGTCTCATGTTTAATTATAGTTGATCCATAGTTTCTGTTTGTTTCGTATCTCATATTTGTAGTCATTTTTGTATTTTTCTTGTCCGATGTCATTTCACCTCTTCCGGACAATCTATATTACACATGTCAATGTGATCGTCCATGTCCTTACTGTTCGTTTTCTGTTATATGTTTTAATTTTGTTTTAATATTTGTCTTGATAAAGGTCTTTTGACGGAAACGTCGATTTGTGTGTGTGTTATTATATGTGTGTCTAGTTATTAGCAAAACGTTATTACCCTATTCCTGGATTTTGTTGGATTTCAGTTTTGCGTAGTAAGTACAAATTACCAATCTGCGTAGAGGATGTTTATAGTCAAGTAAACTTACCAAATTGACAACAATGTAGGTGATGCCTTGAAGCTATTAAAACTGTGACATGCGTTAGAAACAGCTATACATCCACTCTGTAATCCGTTAGTGTTCCATGTGATTGAATATGCCGTAGGAATCCTCACGTTTTCACCTTCACAATGTGAATGTCTCAAATGTATGAATAATAAGGAAATGCGCATATCCCTCTGCTCTACTAGGCATACACCATTTTAGGAAGGACGTTTTATGTTGAAATTCCTATCAGTACATTTTGGTCATGATCTTGTAAAAATAAATTCCTACATGAGTGTCACCCCGGTTCAAAGACATCCACTGTGCCTGCATATTCATTATCTAAAGCGCATGAAAATCAAGTGAGACTATTCACAAATTGCACAAGCTGAAAAACAATTGGAGAGCTGACCAAAATATCGAGCTTATCCACAACAGAAGAATGGCGTTTGAAGGATGAAACAATCGCAGCTTTCAAAATATAGTTGTCACTCTTGTCATGGAAGGTATAGAGTGGGGCATCGGTAAAGGCTATCTATATATCTATACGCTTAAGGATGACGGGAATTGAACTAGGTCCATTCTAGCGGCACTGAATTGTCTTGTAAATCAAGTTAGCAGGTTTTCCGTACTTGACCAACAACATCTCCATTTGGGACATTCCATTTTGGGATGTGGTTGGTTAGGAACGGAAACCTGTTTACTTGAATTGCAAGACGATTCGGTGCCGCTATAATGGACCTGGTTCAATTCCCGTCAGCCGTAAGAATTATTTTCATTTATCCTCATGCTTTCTACTTGAATTTACTGTATAAATCAGGGGTGGGAAAACTACGGCCCGCGAGCCGCATGCGGCCCGCCATCGGATATTTTGCGGCCCTCAAACACATTTTTAAATAAACAGACGATCGTCAAAAATGATTTTTTTTCCCATTAATATTACACATAAATCCATTGGAATTTTAATTCGACTTTCTTATATATTATATATACAATATTTTTCCCAATTTGACATCATTTAAATATTTATATATATATATATATATATATATATTGCCAAATATACATAATATTATATGCGGCCCTCCAATAGCTTTACAATTTTCAATGCGGCCCTCTGCACAAAAAGTTTGCCCACCCCTGGTATAAATAATGTGACCCATCGGCCTCCATATGTGCTGTTTTTAGGATTATACAGTAAATTAAATCTCGTAATTAATGAACAGATTATTTACCATTCCATAGATGATAAATGTCATTGTGTTCATTGATGTTCACGTGGGTGATAAAATCTGAAAGAATGGAAGTTAATATGATTGCGACCGTCATCAATTGGCTATATAGTACTTTGTTTATTATATTACGACAGTTATTACATCAGAATATAACATGAAAATGAAAATAGCACGGTATATAGGAAGACCAAGAAGAAGGTGGATTGAAGGAGTTACCAGCATTCGGACAAAGCAGATTATTACTGCATATCAAGCGACCAAACGTTTCATAGACTGAAAACCGATCATCATTAACTCCAGCGAAGCCTCACTCAAAAGCGGAGGAAAAGACAATGGATATACATTATGTCAGATTCACATTACGTCATGCTCACATTACGTCATGCTCACATTAAGTCAGACCTCCCATTACGTCAGACACACAATCCATGCTTGGAATGATTCAAAATGACAGCTATGGCTGTGAGCGGCTGGCCTGTAGAGATACTTCCAAATGCCGTGGAATTATATAGATCGACTCCCCATGACATGGACATGTTCTTGGACATGAGAAAGTAGACATACTAGCATTGAGTGTATGAATAATTACATAGTTTACAATTAGTAAGATGACTAGAACATCTTCGCGGGCAAATGTTGGGCGCGATTCGCTAACACAAAGGAGCTCAAATTAGTCGAATTTGGTATTAAATATAGAACTTAAACACTGGACGTTTGCGAGGTATAATGAGGGAGGACTTCATCCAGCACGCCATATCAAAATGTAACATGCATACTCTTCGACCTTTGATGGGGGAAGACGAAGAACCTATGGATCTACATGGAGTGTAATGATATCGGTTCACAACTCATAACACACCGCATTCAATAATGTTAACATTATTGGTATACTGTCACATTTTTAATGGATTTACGTAACTTGCATTATATTGCAAAAAAGATTACTAAGGGATGGACTTGGAGATTAAACCCATGAACTCTACGTTGTCACAATGTATCTCTAATCTATTCTAACGTAGGCTATATGGTGTCATAATTGATATCTAATCTATACTAACGTAGTCTATATGGTGTCATAATTGATATCTAATCTATTCTAACGTAGGCTATTTGGTGTTATAATTGATATCTAATCTATTCTAACGTAGTATATATGGTGTTATAATTAATATATAATCTATTCTAACGTAGGCTATATGGTGTCATAATTGATATCTAATATATTCTAACGTAGTCTATATGGTGTTATAATTGATATCTAATCTATTCTAACGTAGTCTATATGGTGTCATAATTGATATCTAATCTATACTAACGTAGTCTATATGGTGTCATAATTGATATCTAATCTATTCTAACGTAGTCTATATGGTGTTATAATTGATATATAATCTATTCTAACGTAGTCTATATAGTGTTATAATTGATATCTAATCTATTCTAACGTAGGCTATTTGGTGTTACAATTGATATCTAATCTATTCTAACGTAGTCTATATGGTGTCATAATTGATATCTAATCTATTCTAACGTAGGCTATATGGTGTCATAATTGATATCTAATCTATACTAACGTAGTCTATATGGTGTCATAATTGATATCTAATCTATTCTAACGTAGTCTATATGGTGTTATAATTGATATATAATCTATTCTAACGTAGTCTATATGGTGTTATAATTGATATCTAATCTATTCTAACGTAGGCTATTTGGTGTTATAATTGATATCTAATCTATTCTAACGTAGTATATATGGTGTCATAATAGATATCTAATCTATTCTAATGTAGGTTATATGTGTTATAATTGGTATCTAATCTATACTAACGTAGGCTATATGTTGTCATAATTGATTTCTAATCTATTCTAACGTAGGCTATATGGTGTCATAATTGATATCTGATCTATTCTAACGTAGGCTATATGGTGTCATAATTGATATCTAATCTATTCTAACGTAGTCTATATGGTTTTATCTAATCTATTCTAACGTAGGATGTATGTTGTTATAATTGATATCTAATCTATTCTAACGTAGGCTATATGGTGTCATAATTGATATCTAATCTATTCTAACGTAGTCTATATGGTGTTATAATTGATATCTAATCTATTCTAACGTAGTGTATATGGTTTTATTATTGATATCTAATCTATTCTAACGTAGTCTATATGGTGTTATAATTGATATCTAATCTATTCTAACGTAGGCTGTAAGGTGTCATAATTGATATCTAATCTATTCTAACTTGGTCTATCATCATCATTATGTGACATATTCTTTTCAAGCAGAAATCAATGCTTACAATTTTGAGTTATGTGATGCTACTGTTGTGCAGTTTTTACATATTTTTGAGACACATTGTAATAAATTCTTTGATGGTTGTTCTTTTAAGAGTTTATATTCGCATTCCACTTTCCTTTTTGCCATATGGTGTGCATTTAACTTTTGTAGTAGTAGTTTATTTTCATTCATTCTAAGTACATGCCTGGTATAAGTCCATCGTTTTCTTTTTATTGTTGTAGAAACATATTGCTGTGTAGTGTTTTTCCTTATTTGCTTATTTCACTTGAAATCTTCCTAACCAATATTAAATACGTTTTCTAAGACATTTATTTTCAAATAAATTAAATTTCTTCTCCACTGTTTGTGTTACTATCTTTCGCAACCATATGTAATTACTGATACTACGTCCTTCTTGACATATATTAGGACAAGTGCCCTACTACAAGAGAGTCCAATTGGTAGTTACAGATCGAACTCTAAAACATCAGCTATATACGCAGCCAATCATATCGATCTTGTTGATAAATATCGGACATGTATAAAAGAACATTTTGGCGTATATTGTTTTTTCTACAGAAAAATATATGTCGCCACCTGACAAGATACCTGGGGAAAAGAGCGATTGAAGTGCTGGAATCTTTACAAGACAGACAGTTCTAGATAGAATTGACCATCAATGCCACTGGGACTGACGCCTCATGGTGATAAAGATCAGCCATCTTGACCAGGGCTCTGCTCAATGTTACGTCTTATTTAAGGAAATATCGAACACAACCCGCGTAGAGATATCATCTTAGCGCAGTGGTTGACAGCTCTTGTGCATCAATATAGAGCATTACTTATTCTTATTTAAGCGATAAAACAAAGGTTTTGGAATGAACGGAAGCAAATCTGTCTTTCATCTATTTTATATCACAGAAGGAAATCGTACATATTTTTTTATATCACAGAACGAAATCGTTCGTGTATTTTATATCACAGAAGAAAATCTGCATTTCATCTGTTTTATATCACGGGAGAAAATATGCGTTAATCTATTTTATATCATAGGCTAAATTTGGCTGTCATTCATTATATATTACAGAAAGAAATATGTATGTCATCTATTTTATATCACATGAATAAATGTACATGTCATTCATTATATATCACAGACACAGAAAGATTTGCTTGTCATCTATTTTATACCACAAATAAACATGTCTGCCATCTATTTTATATCACAAAAACATATCAATTTCTTTTATATTACAGAAATAAATCTGCATGTCATTTATTTTATATAACAAAACGAAATATGTCTGTCATCTATTCTATACCACAGAAGAAAATCTGGCTTTCATCTATTTTATATCACGGAAGAAAATGTGAATTTCATATATTTTATATCGCCTTATTTCTATTTATAACAGATTATAATTCAGTATCTGTGATTTATTTCACATAAATGAATAAAATGTATCCAGAAGTATCTGCTATAGAAATGGTAGACTGTATCAAAATGTGTCCACGAAAGAAAATCTAGACTGTAACCAGAAGTATCAGCGATAGAAAAGCTAGACTGTATGTCTAGGAATAAATGGGAAACCTTTCGTGATCAGCGGGCCCATTGAGCTTTTTCCGTATGGCAAAATGTCAAAAAAGTTATTTTTGGCTTAATAAAAACAATCTCATTATAATTAGATCGACATTTTTAACCGCGGTACTGCTAGGCTATATTAGAACTTTCTCCATAATTTAAAAATGGATCTCGCAGTTCAGGTAATACAGTCGCAAGAACATCCTATTTTAAAAGTTGGAATATTTTTTTTCCAGTTCCTTGGGACTTCAAGTAGTGTTCTCTGAGCATGGAGGCCAGTGCAAACTATTACTTATAGATCAGCTTGGCCGGTAAAATAAATACTTGGGAGGTCGGATTTTGCAAAAATAATGTAGCAAAGATCTCAAGAAACTCATGCAATAATCGGGATTTGAGCCAAATTCGTTTAAATAACACTCGCCTCGAAATGTTAGTCTACACAAAAGTGGAGTTGGCAGGACATAATTTTCTGAACGATAAATGCTATCACATCTATTTTCACTCCTACCTTCTTCTGTTCATTTACCCCTCCTCACTTATCACTATCTTCTCCCTATACCATCTTCGTCCCTGCAATGCTGCTCCATCTTTGCTTCCTCCGTTATCTATTCGCTATCTCTCCATTTTTTTCCTCGTGACTTTAAGTTGTACAATAAACTCGGAAAATTAGCGGCTATTAGAGGCGTCATATAGTAGAGAAACCTGGACAACGACAACGCAAGAAACACACAAAAATTAGTAATAGCAGAAATTGCTTACCTACGAAGAATACTTGGAGTGTCATTAAGAGATAGAGTTGGAAATTATAAAATCAGGCAGGTAACCAAAACAATAGCAATATTATAATCATAGATTATAACAGAAAGTAGAGACAATAGATTAAGTGGTTTTAACACACGCCCAGACTACAAACAGTTAGTATGCCACAAATAGCCATGACATATAGACACTACGGCTATAAAGCCAGAGGAAAGACAATGTAAAAGATGGACAACAGATATCAAAGAGGCTACGATAACAATCCTACAATAAGCACACACGGAGGCCATGTCCAAAGACTATTTTACTCCTTACCCCGCGAATCCCCAAAAGATCACAGCATATATAGATATAATAGAGACGCAGTCAATAAGTGAGAGTTCAATTCTATCGACACAAGGTTTCCTCCTCTATGTATATATTTTGTGTGTGCCTTTCATAATGAAGTCTTGCCATTTTGCCATATGTGCGTTTTCAAGTCTGTTTTTATAATTTATAAGTTTTATGTCTAATTCATTTCTGTATGGATATTCCAAACAAATATATTTGTATTACCGAGCTTTATTACGGCTAATCTTTTATTGTCTTGCCATATATTTCTATATAATATTGTCGTGGTCAAAATGGCAGCAATGCATAATTTGAAAAAGGAAAAATCATTGTCTAATTTCGATGTAGATAGTGAGTTTTGACATATCAATGTAGTGTACTCTATTTTCTCTTTTCAAATTAGATACAATATTTTGCATTTCAGAGTGATAGTCTATTTTCTCATTTCAAAGTAGATATCATATTTTCTAATTTCATTGCAAATATTTGTTAGTCTTTTAATGATTTCATATTGTGGAAGGGGTGGAGGTACCTTTGACTTACCTTGACCTCCGATAAAGTACTCATGGTTCTATCGATACTTGCAGATTCGAAACTAACACCGTAGTGGCGGGATGAACGCATATTCTTCTATTCTACGCGCTTCCTGTTAGAAGTATCATTGATTTACTGTTACTGTTTGTTTTCCCTCCTTATCTGTGCAGTCATCTCGTGAGTGCTTTCTGATGCCACAAAGCAGAGAACTGTGAAAGCTTACACTATGAATCCGCATAACGACATATTTCGCTCCCGTGAGGCAGGACTATTTTGTTTGTGTGTGCTCTACATTTTCACGCTCTAATAATTTATCTATAATACTCAATTATGCAGTAAAACCCGACACTACGAAAAGAAATATTACAACGCAAACATAGTTACACATTAACTAATTAACAAGAACAAATTAACATGTATAGTTCGTGTAATGCCAAAATACAGGAACAACATTATTGTTGTAGAAAAAGTCAATATTATGCAAATAGTAAAATATATATTTTTCACTAGACCTGTTCTCTATATGCAGTGAAAACATACTGCGTGCAATAGTAGATATCCCAGGAATATCAGTGGGAGTACATAACATAAATAATTTGAGATATGCGGATGACACTGTTCTGATTGCAAAAAGCGAGGGAATCCTTCAGGAATTAATTAATGTAGTAGTCACAGAAAGTATAGAGAAATGCATCTTCCTAAATATCACGAAAACAGAAGTAATTGTTACTTCAAAGGAACAAAGAACACACCTTGCAAGATCAAAGAGAATGATATAGGATTAAAACAGGTCCACAAATTCAAATATTTAGGTACAATGATTACAGCAGATGGAAGAAGTTCAACAGAGATAAGATGTAGAATAGGACAGGCAAAAACAAAATTCAGAAAAATGAAAAAATACTGTGTAATATGAGCTTGTCATTAGAAGTGAAAAAGAGAGTTCTGCAGTGTTAAATAACCCCTATACTAACATAAGGGTGCGAGTCTTGGACAATACACAAACTGGAATGTGGGAAATTAGAGACAACAGAGATGTGGTTCTACAGAAGAATGATGAGAATACCATGGACTGCCAGAAAAACGAATGTAGAGCTGTTGAAAGAGTCAAATGCGAAACGGACCTTAATCAATAATATAAGAAAAAGACAATTTTTTTTCTCACTTCATGAGACAGGCAGGTTTAGAGAACATAGTCACAACAGGCAAAATTGAAGGCAACAGAGACAGAGGGCGACAACGTGAGAAAATATTAGACAGTTTGACAGCCTGGCACGGCAAGGAAACAACAACGACCTTGATACATAATAATATGGACAGAAAGATGTGGAGAACCATGACCTTCTACGCCAGCCGGCCTGGAACCTGATGATGAAAATAGATATTACATTATACAGTATTTCACATAACATTGAAACACATATACAGTATTTAATATTTAAAGACAAAAAACACTTGCATAACATAGACAAACATATATTCTATGTAATATATACAGACACAACACTTGCATAACGTAGACAAACATATATATACTATTTAATAAGACAGACACAACACTTGCATAACGTAGACAAACATATATACTATTTAATATATACAGACACAACACTTTGATAACGTAGATAATATATAGTATATTATATTTTTAAAGACAACACACTTGCATAACGTATACAACAAACATATTATATTGAATATTTCCTCTTATTCAGCGTTCATTCTCAAACTCCGGCTGGATTTTCTTGTAGCAGTACCATGGACATATTATATTTCCTGCAGGATATAGTCCAGAGAATGGAAATGTGTTGTGTCGCCGTTTATTTTGCGACAATGACCCGACACATCCATCTTTGGTGGAATATTTAATATTTAAAAATACATCACTTAAATAGCATAGACAAACATATATTCTATGTTTAAATTTAAAGAAACGTATTTACATTACGAAGGCAAAAAACAAGACCTAATTTTATAAAAATAAAATACACTATCTACTTAAACTTCTACAAATCACATATTTAAAGGTAGGTCACATGGCAGGAACTTGCCGTCGGGAATGAAGAATCTTGATTAGAAACTGGCTTCACAGCCAGTGGGGCACTCCCATAAGTGCTCTAACTTCCGTTCTAGCAGCCATCTCAGTGTATGTACACTCCGAGTACCGGTCAGGTGTTCATTGCGTGATCTTCCGGACGTTCCAAAACAATTACTTTTCCTTTCTCCCCCCCCCCCCCCCCCACCGCTAGATACTCCCATTTCTGACATTCTATGTATTTGTACGTTTTCAGCCTCATAGACACAATGTTCATCTAGAAATTTATTTTTTAATGCCTTGATCATGTCTGCTTTATCTCTTCTCATCTTTATGCCGTGTAATGCCGCATTGCCTGCCAATATGTCGGCTCTCTTGTTTCCTCTGACTCCAGCATGACCAGGGCAGTATATCCTTGTAATGCTCTGGGCAATTGAGTTATTCAAAAAGTCCCGCCATTCTTTTCTCAGCATAAACTTTTCTATCTTGCACAGCATGCTTTGAGAGTCTGTAAGCATTACCGATCATGTTGATGTATCAGTTATCAACCAATTAAGTGCTGCTTTAACTTCCGGGAATGATGTAACTAGCGGAAATGAAGATAACTCTTCATGTACTAAGCTGCAGCAACTATTAATAGGGATGGCCAGTTCCATTCCTTGCTATGTTAACCTTCCCCACACATTACCCAGGTGCCAATTTACAGCTGGGTCGACTGATGGATTAGTCGTGTCAGGCGACAAATCACAAAGTTCTAACATGGTACGCTGTACCACTCTCATATGTTTCATTAAAAATATTTAAAATAAAGGAAAACCAAACTGAAATGGACAAACATTTAGCTATTTAAGATGACAGAAAAATTAGTTACCTACACAATATACGCGAATAAACTAAATAATTAATAAATACAATTAGTATCCCTACTAAACAGGAACAAAATATGTACTGCTTAATTTGGACAATTCATTAACTTCTAAACGTGGACCATACATTAACTAATTAACATGAAAAATATTAACTACTTAACGTAGATGTTGCTTCTGTCGATATCCAAATAATGTTGAGTAGTTCTACTTTTGGCAGCCCAACGCCCCAAATCTTAACACAGTGCAGGTCTTCTTAAGTAGACTTCGTGATCCATACAGTGGGTTAGTAGACTGTTACGGGTGTCTGTAAGTTGTTTTTTTCCTGACAGTTGAAAGGTAAGGGCAGTCAATAAGGAGGTGTTCCACTGTTTCATTGGAATGAGAGCACTGTCTACAAATTGGTATATACTTTGGTTTGATATGGTTTAAGTAGCTATTCAAAGATAAGGGATTGATTTCTCTTGTAGAGAAATAGTATTTGTTCAGACGAAGATCTTTGATAAAAACCGTCCATTGTTTTCGTCCTTCATTTATTTTGTTATATTCTTTTGGTATTAAATTATATCGTGGGATCATTATTCGCGGAATATAGTACATCTCCACATTAGGACACAAAATTACCCGCACATTTACCAATGAAATGTAGTTGCACAGTTTCAGGAGGACTTGATGAAAGTGGCACTTGCTTGACAAGTGACATAATAAGATTTATTTAAAGCAACAACAGTGTTGCCAACACGTTTTGCCGAAACATAAATTATTATTAGTATAATCAATTATTGTAGACTCCGTGAATAGTACATTTTTATTATATCACGATGCATAACGAGAAACATTATTGGAGATTTTTGGATTATGTTAGCACGCAGAGATACACTCACAATCATACACAAGCTTGTTTCTTTCAATCTTAATCTAAAATCAAATGTATGAAAGCCATATAGATTGTCAGTCATGCCTTTTGGGCTCTAAAATGAACCAGTACTTAGACGTTACTTCTTTAGTCAAGCTGCTGCTGTACATATCACCAAATGAACATGTTGGAGACGTTAGTCAAAGTACGTATATATGAGTAACATATCTCTGTTGTATATCGACAAGCAATTTCACCTCACACCAATTGACAGTTACATAGGAGACCAAAAGTATGTATTATAAATGATGGCTTCTAAAGCGATGGCTACAAAACAAGTTGGCAACACTGTATGTATACATTACTTTTGTAAACCAGAAACCTATCTTTTCCTTTCCATATCGAATTTAATTAATTACAGTGAATTAATATTAATAGATATGTACAATTAGTTTTTATCTTAGTTTTTACTAGTAATTGTAGATATTTGTAACGCATACTTACTTATTCACAATTATCACTGAAGTCTTCGGTGTATCAAAGAACGCTCTAAGAATTCCCCGGCGCATCTGCCGTTTCGTCCACCGTTGTGACTTTTCAGTGTTAGATAAATTGCGTAAATTTATAGATTTTGAAAATGGGAGATTAAAAGGACTATAACTAGTTTATAGATTTTTTGGGAGGGGGGAGGGAAAGGGTTAGAATCAGTGTTTAGAATTAATAATTAATTCTCTAATCAATGTAAAACATGCGCTATTTATAGCACAACAGTGGACGGAACAGCATTTTTACCGAATACCCTTGGACCCTCAACCCTTTTTTTTTTAACTGGTTCTTCTTCATTGCAATTAAGAAATAAGAGATTCATCGCAACTACCTGGGGAGCGAAAACAAAAACATGGCACTAAACAACACATAAACAGTATAACTAAATGTAATATCATGTAAGTAATGTAATTATAACTTTCAATTATTATCTGTATATGTGAATAATAATTGATTTTTATATTATTTTACTTTCAGATGACGATTTTTATGAAGACGGAGATTGTCACGATAACAATTGTGGCCCTTTTTATCACATGCACACAGGGACTAAAAATAGACTTTTCAAGCTTTCCCATCCACAATCCAGAGTATTTGACACATAAAAGGAACGAAATATGTCATGGTAAGTTACAATTGGCTTGTGTATGTCCAACCTGGCTCCCCTGGGATTTATGTATGTATATATATATATATATATATATATTCGAGTGTAATATATTTTGCTAACAATAATATATATGTTGTGCCGGCTGTCGCAGACGATTATGGACGTCCATCAAATATCTGTTATGCGGTGTTGACTATAACTTGGAATAGGTATATGTTTCTGCCCGTCAACGTTAGGCATAGAATTAATTCCAATCCTTATAAACATTTATCTGCCTCAATTGATATTAACCGGTCGTAAAAATATATTCTTCTTCATCTTCTTCTTCTCCTTCTTCTTTCGTTCACTTGAAACATGTCTATATCTGTAAAAATAGATATACACATGTACCCACTGTGTTTTATGTGAGGCATCTTGATTAATTGTGCGCCTTGTGGCCGGTTGCCTCCGTCTTCAGCACATTGCTTTCTTGGGCAGGACGGTGGTCCTACTCGAATGGGACTGCCCGACCAGTCTTAGTTTCCAGCCCCTGATGGCTGAACTGAGCCCCATCACCACTTCACGGTACTGGCCTCGATAGGGAAAATATATTACAAACTGTATTATTCTGGTCGTACCTTCACAAATATATTATAAACTATATTATTCCGATTGTACCTCCAAAAATATATTATAAAATGTATTATTCTGACTGTACCTTCAAAAATATATTATAAATTGTATTATTCTGGTTGTACCTTCAAAAATATATTATAAATTGTATTATTCTGGTTGTACCTTCAAAAATATATTATAAATTGTATTATTCTGGTTGTACCTTCAAAAATATATTATAAATTGTATTATTCTGGTTGTACCTTCAAAAATATATTATACACTGTATTATTCTGGTTGTACCTTCAAAAATATATTATAAATTGTATTATTCTGACTGTACCTTCAAAAATATATTATAAATTGTATTCTTCTGGTTGTACCTTCAAAAATATATTATAAACTGTATTATTATGACTGTACCTTCAAAAATATATTATAAACTGTATTATTATGACTGTACCTTCAAAAATATATTATAAATGATATTCTACTTGTTCTATATTGGTTCTAATACCGTTATAGGATAATTATCTACGATGGTATTCCTGCAACTGACCTCCAATACCATCTCTGTCTCTAGCCTTGGTGGTCACTCTGACAGAATCTATAATGTCCATTTCGTGATGTTTCCCTCCCATGTGTATCTCTGACTACATCTTGTTCACCTCCCAACACTACCATCAAGTAATGACTTCAACAAGATGTCAAGTTATTGGATGGAATAAGAAGACGGTGTTGTAACAGCACATCTTTTATGACTTTGTTGCCATCTTGGTGCTACCTCGCCAGACAATCCGACTTTATCCTGGGTTCCGGGTAACTCACCATCTATGGATAGGTCAACCAACTCCACTCTCAAGACCTCTTTACCGGCTCTTACGACATGCATGGCATGTCACAAATATTTTTGCTATCCTTTCGAAAGCCCTCAACCCCTCGGCTCATACTACTAGACATATTCTTTTTTACAGTTGTTTCAGCCGATATGATGTAATTCTTTGACAGTTGTATCATCAGATATGATGTAATTCTTTGACAGTTGTATCATCAGATATGATGTAATTATTTGACAGTTGTATCATCAGATATGATGTCATTCTTTGACAGTTGTATCATCAGATATGATGTCATTCTTTGACAGTTGTATCATCAGATATGATGTCATTCTTTGACAGTTGTATCATCAGATATGATGTCATTCTTTGACAGTTGTATCATCAGATATGATGTCATTTTTTTCCAGTTGTTTAAGCTGATATGATGTCATTTTTCGACAGCTATTTCATAAGATGTGATTACATTTTTTTTAACATAGCTCACACGCAGACAAGCCAGAGATCGTAAGGAAGTACCAAATAAAAACAAAATAATCATCCTGAAACGTCTAGAGAATAGCCCGAAGCTACCTATTTGGTGATATTTCGACCCTGGTTACGTAAAATCTGCCTTCTTATGGTGAGGTACACGTACAACAAGCTCTGCTACACAGATACAATGAAGGCAGACCTAGAGGTTGACCTCGAAAACAATGGACCACCAAAATAAAAGAGGAAAAGAATTCCACAATATACTCAGCACACACGGGGGCCGTCTCCAGAGGATTCTTCTACCGCTGACGCTGAAAGGCAATAAATGATTTAGCGAATAGATAGATAGGTGAGGTACATTTCTGCAGAAGTTAGTCCAATTTTCTTATATCCTAGCATTCAACCATCACAAAATAGTAAGTTCTGGTAATGAATTGACCACTCATGTAAACCTCCTGGTATGTTCTATTATTTGGTTAAATAAAATGTACCTGTTGCGGTGAGGTTCATTCCTTTCAGCAAGGTCTCCTCTACCTCCAACTTCTTGATATCAGAGATTTAACCATAACAAACGGAGGTCGCGGTTCTGTAATACATCCGCCAAAATCTCCGGAATTAGTTTCTCTAATTAAGAAGTTTCGAGCGATGTTGCACTTGATTCCTGTGCGAGATATGGTTGTTTTATACTCAGCGATACTACACTGTGAAATTATGTTACACAGATACAGTGAAGGAAGACCTAGAAGCCGACCACGAAAACGATGTATCATCGAAATAAAAAAGGTGACAAACTCCACAATATACGCAGCACACAAGAGGACCAACTCCAGAAAACTCCTCTACCCATAACACTGAAAGGCAACAAAGGGTTTAGCGAATAGATAGATAGATACTCAGCGAACTTCAACACTCAGTGGTATGCAGTGCTCTGAGAATAAGACTCATTCGGAAGCTACCTAGCAGAATTTATGTTGTTGACACTGCTGGCGGCACCCGTCTGACGCCATTCTAAATGATATTAAATATTTATAAAGGGTTACAAGTAACCAGAATAGATTGCTTTCCTTGTTCGTTTGTTTACTTGTGGTTGTTCCCCGTTGTTTGTTGTTTCCTATTAGAGTTTAGTTCATTAAATGTGTTTTATGGCCGTTAAAGAGGAAAATACCGAACAATATTTTTGTGTGTCAGCTAGCCAAATTCAGCCTACACGGGCCGTGATGGGGCAATAACTAGTTACTGGAATATTCAATAACTTTGTGTTTAGTTCCTTGAACCAAAGTATCGTACTTATATCATAAACATTTCTTTTGTCGACGTTCATTAAATGTTGCACAAAGATAACCTCTCCCAGTGTCTCTTTTCATTCTGGACAAATATTATTTTTGCAACGCCTCATACTTTACGTAATTATTTAATCCCTGTCACTTTTTACCGTCGTGTTTTATATCTTACCTGCGATAGCTTGTGGTAGAATATGTTGTGAACTCAGATGTCAGTGCATATACCTCGTAATAATGTCAGTCTTGTTGTCCAGTAAAAGTGACTTACCGACCGAATTTAGTCCACGGGCAGAATTGTGAGCATTTCTTTATCTTGTATATGTTTGTTTGTTTGTCACTAACCTCAGGAATTGTGAGCAACTTGCTTTTACATCCTATGTGCAGTTTAGTGGTTTCTATGAGCTTTCTTTCATACCCAAGAGACGTCAGCTTTCGGCTTAATGCAATTCCTATTGAAGCAGCCTTCTACTTGGAATGGGTATGTGTTTCGAGACAAGCTGACATTTTACCTGGGTTACCTATAGTGTATCTTTCATCCGAAGAAAGCTAAGCACTGTCTGTGTTGTGAACCTTCGCCAATGCTTTCATTACCCAAAGAAGTAGGTAGATTGCGCCTATCTCCAACGAGGAGCTTCGAAATCAACGAACAAATCTTGTGTATGAAAGACATCACCCCCCCCCCCCCCCTCTGTGCCCTTGGATAGTGAATACAATTTCTCTGTATGTTGGCCGACAGTCGAGTTAGATTAGATTATTTATTTTCTCAAAGACAGATCATGTTCCACGTCTACTTTACCCACAGCGTCCAGAGTCCGGGTCTCAACACAACTTCGGTCAGATATTTGAACACCATGTGCTCCCCGACATTTGTTTGATATGAATATCGCAAGATAAAACATTTGTTCGACACTTTTCACTTTGTGCATTAGGGAGCAGTATCAAAGCGTTTTCCATTCCCAGGAATACATATTCTAATTGGCGTATCCAATACTTAAGTCATGACTGCTACTTTGGAAGTTGGTTCCGCCGAAGACGGATGTGTCGGGCCTTTGGCGGAAATAAAACAGCGATACACCGCATTTCCATTCTCTGGACTAAATCATGCTGAACATATAATATGACCATAGTCCTGCTACAAGAGAGATGCAATGGGAGTTTGAGAATGAACGCTGAAGAAGAAGAATGTGGTAGATTGTAGTGGAACCTTTGGGCTTCTGTGTGTTCTCGACCATGAACAACATTTTCGCCAACAGATTTCATGCTGGACATTTGTAACGTCGTTTCCACTCTATCGTTTCTCATACTCAACACTGTCATCTAGCGCGTGTCGCCATCTCCAAGTTTTATGTGTACTCTAAGCACCGCTATATCGTAACGACATATACCCATATAGGCTCATTGACACTGCTCGTCCCTCCAATACATCTGCATTTCGGCTGACCGAGCCAGAATGACTTGCGTCACTGTGTGTCGACAGTGCTGCTAAAGACGTTGGCGTTGAGGTGTTGAATACATTGCTTGTCTATTTCACAGTAAATTATCATTCCATCTACAGCTTTAGCATCCAAGGATATGGTCCCTAAAAGAATTGAATACGGATGCACCATGAGGAGATACTTTTATGATCTCGATTCTCTGCTAACTTTGGGTCCGCACTAGAGCAATGCGGAACCCTAAACATCCCATCTTGTATATAATTCAATAATTCAACGAAATTTTACATATACATCATCAATACATGTATTAGTGAAATATTATATTGATTAACCCCTTAACTGTGTAGGTATCCTTAAGGATATGATGAGGGGTTGCTGCCATTTTGCGGAGATAATCATCTTCTTTGTTTCCCAGGGTAACAATTCGTCTAAATGCTTTATTATAAGCATACAGCCAGATTTATTTCCCTAGGAAGCTAAGAAGAGGAGGATTGCAAAATGGCAGTGGCGTTTCATCAAATACTTAAGAATGCCTCCACAGCTAAGGGGTTAAATAGTGTCGTTATTACGAGAAACTGATACATGAGACAAATAAGGTCTGCTAGAAACTAGGATGTACTGGACAGCTGGGATACCGGGATAACTATGTTAGACCTTCAGTCCCTGTGATATGTGGGTCATAGTGGTCGTCTCCACATTTAAATAACACCTTTGTGTTTTAGACACTTTTGTGTTTTAGACACTTTTGTGTTTTAGACACTTTTGTGTTTTAGACAATTTTGTGTTTTAGACAATTTTGACTATTTTTTCTTGGTCTTAAACGACTGATTTAAAGAAAGCCAATTCATCACATACTGCAATATGGGATATTACATGAGCTTAAGTTTAGTTTCATTAGCTATAAACTCTTAGAGTCATTCATATATATATATATATATATGTGTGTGTGTAATAGGATCATACACTCAGTGACGTTAAGAGGACTATACAATCAGTGAAGTAGCTAATAAATATTGATAATGAAGCTAATAAACTTACACTTATTTGCTTGGGTCAAAGGGCATGAGCCCATGGACCGCTGAATCAGCAACCAACCACTTATTTGCTTTGCTAGTGTGTACGTCGCTTGATGTGAAACTGCGTAGCTAGTTTTTAGGTCGCCTGTTGTAAAGTAAATATGTTGGCGCCCCTGTCCCGCAAGCAGATGACTTTCCACGAATTATTAATCCCCTAATGCTCCGGTTGACGCCCCTCCGCTCTGGCTGAGATATAGCTGCCACAATCGTAATTTCAAATCAAAACATCAAGCTCTAATACATATAAAATATCAAAAATTCCTGAGACTAACGGGAATTGAACCAGTCCGTTCAACGGCATCAAATCGCCTAGCAACTATTGCACACGCGTTCTTCCGTCCATGACTAACAATCTTTTTTAGGAGATGCGGTTAGTCAAGTACGGAAAAACGCGTGTGCAATAGTTGCTAGGCGATTTGGTGCCGTTGAACGGACTGGTTCAATTGCCGTTAGTCTGAAGAATTTTTTAATAGTTGTCCTCTGACTTCCTACTTAAATTTACTTAATATAATATAAGATAATATATCAAAGTACAATTTATTTCCTCGAATTCATATTAAAATACATAGCATCTTGTTGTAGACCTTAGTCGAGGGCAAATTCGAAGGGAGGCGAGCAGGAGATAGGCAGAGAAACAAATGGAAAAGTAAATCACAAGATGGACAGGTTACAGTCTAGCAGAGTGCACCATCAGAACAAGAGACAGTGGACATTTGAGGTCTGTTTCAGCAACTTTCGTTGCGGAGACGGAACTGATTATTCACTATTAGACCTAGGGATGAATGGATCATCACGCCTTCTGTCATTTTTTTTCTGAGCAATTTCAAGATTATACCACTCTGTATTTCTTATGTTGCTTTATCAGGTATGATTACAATAAAACAACTTTTATATGTTTTTTTATCCCTGATTCTGGTAGAATTAATTGTATCAGAATTCCATCATGAGGATTTGACTTGTCAAACTTCTCTAAGATAGGATTTTAACAAGTGATCCCATTCAGCCTGGCCCAATATTTGCAGCTTAAACTGACAGCGTTCATTAGCATCACAACCTATTTATTACTTGTAGAAATGCCTGTGTGTTCTCGGAGCCTGAAAGCGGAGCAAAGAACAACAGTGGTTATATTTTATAAATATGGTAAGGGGCGACTAAGAAGAAGTTGGGTTGGATTGTGTGTCCCATCCCATATAGGATAAAATTACCCACAAGCCATGCAGAAGTCGGATTTTCATTCCGAAAGGCGCATATACCACAGTTAAGCTGTAAGCCATGATACACCGCATTCTGTTCTGCGGATTACACGTTGATAATCTGTAGGAGTTAGAGAATAAAGCAGTAGAAGAAATAGATACGATATACACATTCACTACTTATCGGTTTTAGTGTGTCAGTAGTGTGTTAGATTAATGTGTCATGTGACGTATTCCTTCCAGAACGTTGTCTCCCCAATGAACTCTCTGAACCTCTCTCTGTCTTGGGCGATGTGGCTTACATTTTCTAGCGATGTATTCATGTTATCTTTAATATCGTCAGTCCATCGTCTTCTTTGTCTGCCCTTTCTCCTCCTCCCAGGTACTCTTCCCTCCAATATTTGTCTTTCTAAACAGTTATGTCTCTTTATATGACCAAACAGGCGTAGTTTTCTTTTTGTTATTGTGTTTAGTAATCAACACTCTGGAATATTCAGTGTGTTTATAATATCTGAGTTTCTGATTTTATCCTTCCATGATATTCTAAGTATCTTCCTGTAGCATTTCAGCTCGAAGGCGCTGATCCTCTTTGCCGCTGTTTTACTTAGAGTCCATGTTTCACAGCCGTATGTTGCAACCGAAAAAATAAATTTCGTAACATTAGCACTTTCGTTTCTATTGTGTTGTTTTTCCATATGTTTTTCAGCCGTGTTATTTTGCAATATGCCATTGCCAATCTCTTCCTTATTTCTGCCATGCAGTCTTCTGCACCGTTGATGTTTGCTCCTAAGTAATCAAATTTATCCACACATAAATTTTAATAAGATATATTAAATAAGATTAATGTACAGGAATATATGTACACATTATTGTGCTCTGTCTTCCACATAGTACAGTTGTTGCACATATATCTATTGTCTTTCATGTAAAGACTAACTTGCTAACTTTTCAAAACAGAATCCCCACTGTTAATTTCTCGAAAAGTATATTTACAACATTCATTTCTTACGAGTTAACTATTTAACTCTGTTAATATCTGCGTTCGTTATCAGACTCCTGCAGATTAGCAGGATGCATTCCATGGAAGGGAATGTGTTGTATCATGGTTTACAGTTTGTCTGAAATATATGCACTTTTGTGTCTGATACATCCCACCAACTTAGCTTCTGAGTCAGTTTGATCAACTATAGATTTGGAAATTTAACTTCATACCCAAAATTCTCCTTAGTCGTCTCTGAAGATACGCAATGTTGTTCACAGTATCGCTGTTCTGTGTCAGAGAGAGAGAGAGAGAGAGAGAGAGAGAGAAAGAGCCAGCATATCACATTAATATCTGAGTGATAATTTTACTGAACTACATTCTGTCTAATGTATGTTCTTAAGCTACTGAGGCAACTCTCTGATATCAGGGCAATTGTACTACGAGATGGCCTGCAAGATGTTGCCCAGAGAACGGGTATATATAACGTGTGTTCTATTTATCCAATGGCCTAACACGTCAGATTTCGGCATTAAAAAAGGTAGTGAAGGACAGTAATTATCACAGTCATCTTTAATATAAACTTACCTCCAAAGTTAACTAACATTGTTAACATCAACATAACAAACTTTGTAAAACTAGAACTAGAAAATAATTTTAGAAATTATTCTGTCGGTTCGAGAGTAGAGTGGAAGTAGGCCCGCTTTACAAACAACTTTGTCTAATTAACTCGATGGTAGAGTGGAAGTAGGCCCGCTTTACAATCAACTTTGTCTAATTAACTCGATGGTAGAGTGGAAGTAGGCCCGCTTTACAATCAACTTTGTCTAATTAACTCGATGGTAGAGTGGAAGTAGGCCCGCTTTACAAACAATTTTGTTGAATGAACTCGATAGTAGAGTGGAAGTTGGCCCTATTTACAAACAACTTTGTCTAATTAGCTCGATGGTAGAGTGGAAGTAGTCCCGCTTTAGAAACAACTTTGTCGAATTAACTCGATTGTAGAGTGGAAGTAGGCCCGCTTTACAAATAACTTTGTTGAATTAGCTTCATAGTAGAGTGGAAGTAGTACTGCTTTGCACACAACTTTGTTGAATTAGCTTGGTAGTATAGTGGAAGTAGGCCCGTTTTATAAACAACTTTGTCTAATTAACTCGATGGTAGAGTGGTTAATTGACACTCTTTAAAAACAACTTTGTCGAATTAGCTCGATGGAGTGGATAGTCGAGTCCGCTAAACAAATAAAGTTGTCGAATTAGCTCGATAGTTGAGGGGAAGTAGGCTCCCTTTACCAACAACTTTGTCGAGTTTGCTCGATGGTAGAGTAGATAGTAGGCCCCTTTTACAAATAATTTTGTCGAATTAACTCGATGGAATGGATTTAACTTAAGTTAAATACTTTACAAACAACTTTGTCGAATTAGCTCGTGGTTTGAAAGTCAATCGTACACATTACAATTGTATAATCTGATGTCGTGGTTCGAACTACGACCACCAATTATTTCTGATGGTCAATTATTTCTGATTTCAGTGAAATAACCAAATTGAACTAGCATTACGGGTAAAATGAGCTTCCTCACCATAAGAGGTACATGGTTAACTTTCATAAACCCGTCCGCATTGTACTGGCGATACGAATGAGTGCATGAATAGTACACAATAGCTAGCGCACTGGCTTCAAATATGAGTGGTCTTTGGTTCATTTTTCCAGTTCAGTGACATTTTTTTCATTCCGCAACAGCTCCCGGGTGGACCCAGCCTTACTTGGACACCGGATTAATCCGGGAAGTAAAGACTTCGTGGAGAAGAGATGGCTGCATCCCTCATATAGCAGATCCACTGAAATGTGAGATCGGTAACATCTCCTTAAATAAGATTAACTTCTCCTTTTTTTAAATGAATAGTATCGAACGATTTTACAATAGTTTAATAATAATGTCTTATACGAAATAAGTTTTAAGTACTCGTTTTATTAGTGAAACATATATATATTAAAAGTTAACTGTGGTCCATAGGACACAGAATGACTTCTTTCCAGAAATTATTTAGGCTTCAGTACACAGTAGTCTGGTGGCCGAGGTAACTCAGTTGTTAGGGAACTGGTTTTCAGTCGTGTGACTACAGGATCAAATTCCAGTTCAACTGAAATTATTCTTAAATCTTCAAAGTGTCCTATTGACAGAACAAAAAGCTACAAGAACTATGGCAGCAAGAGCTATAGCAACAATAGCTACAAGAGCTGTAGCAGCAAGAGACAATAGCTGAGCTATAAAAGGTTCTTGTATCACCTGAGATATAATATATACAATTGCATATCTAGAGATGCAAAAGCTACAAGTGATAAATGAGCTACTAGGGTTGCAAGCGTTACAAGAGATATACAAGAGCTAGCAACAAAGTTGGAGAACGCTACGAGCACATAGGGGAGAGAAATCAACACTGAAAATTGCACAATCTTGGTTAATAATAGAGACATATGGGCAGAAGCCAATATCGTGAACAATGGGCATACACTGGAAGAAATGAATACTTTAAATTACTTAGGAATCTTGCAGATGCAGCTATGGAACATACCTAACAGAATGGAAGATAATGATGGGGATGGATTTAGCTAATATGCTAAGACAAAATCTAATATGGAAAAGCAACATCAGTGTAGAAGTGAAGATGAGAATGTATAACTCAATAATTATATGTATTGTGCTGTCTTTGTTAGTTTGTTAGTTTGTTAAGTAGGGGTTTATGCCCCATATGGTCGAGGCCCGCCTCTTTCAACCTAGGAATGGTGTCCATATTGGTTATATCGAGGCGGTTGGGGACCTGTGGTTTTTGTGGCTTGTCTGCCTGGTTGTTGCTAGGATGTGGCTCTGTTAGCCGGGTTCGCTGTTGGGCCTCCTAGCTGCAGTCCTTGTATGGACTATGTTGTGGCTCTGCCTGTCTCCGGTATTGATGAGACTATAAGGTGGTAGTCCTTAGAAGGACTTTGTGGTGGATTGGTTGGAGCTCTTTCTTCTATTCGGAACTATTTGCTGTGTTGTTCCTTCGCTGTGTCGGTCTGGGTTATAAGGTGGTAGTCCTTAAAAGAACTTTGTGTAGGATTGGTTGGAGCGCTTTCTTCTGCTTCTTTCCTGTGCTGTCCATTCGCTTAGTGGGTCTGGGACACATATTGTCTGTAGTTGTATATGCTGACATTGGTTGTGCAGTATCGGCTGCTGATTGTACCTGTGAAAAAGATTTATTTATTTATTTATTTTTTTATTATATTTTTTTTTTAATTTTTAAAACCCCCCCCCCCCCCCACCCAAAAGCATATATATTCATAAATATATAAGGTTTTGAATTTTCCTATAGTTCTATGCCTATATGCATATATATGCATACTCTATGCCTATTGTGCTGTCTGATTGTTGTTTTGATTTTTATAGAGAGATGGATACAGGCCGTTAAATGCAAGTGTTATAAGAACATTTCCTATAGAGAGCATAAGAGAAATGTGTACATAAGAAATAAAGTAGAGAAACTCGCAGGTTCACAAGAATCACTACATTCAATAGTGAAATGAAGAAAACCTACATGGTGTGGGAATGTATGAGCGCCTGTCTCATGTATGATTCTAGTTGTTCCATAGTTTCTGTTTGTTTCGTGTAACATGTGTGTAGTAATTTTTGTATATACATTATTCGATGTCGTTTCACCTCTTCCGATCGATCTACATTATACATGCCAATGTGAACGTCCATTTCCTTACTGTCCGTTTTTGTTGTATGTTTTAATTTTCGTCTTGATAAAAGCCTTTTGTTCGAAACGTCGACTTTCGTGAGTTATTATGTGTGTCTATAATGATTAGAAAAACTTCATTACCCTTTTCCTGGATTTACCTGTTGTATTTCAGTCTTGCGCAGTAAGTACATTTTATCGATCTTTGATCATGCATTCGAGCATAATTCTCTGTCAAGAACGATATTGAAAAGTACAGTTGACAGTTGAAGAAACAGAATACGAAATAGAAAATCATGGACAGACAATATCAAGGACTAGATGGGTCAATATATTTCCACACTCATCCATATCGCTGAGGATGGTAATAGCTGGATAACTGTGTGTTGACGCAGTCAAGTTGTACACCAACTTAATTAACTGACGGACTGTATGGTGTACTGATAGGTACTGATAACTGATAAGTGTATGGATGAATGGAAGTCAACCTAGCCTAATGAAATTGATACTTATTTTTCTGGAAAAGTACATTTGGACGGCTTGGCCTATAATCTGTTCGCTTTGTATTCTAGAGGTTGCGGGTTTAATTCCTGCTCGCAACGTCTTGTTTATAAAGTGAAGTTTTCAATACCTGAGGATTATCGCTTAAAACTACGGAGCTACGTGCTATGGGTGGTACTCTTGGCAGGAGACATGCTTTTTTTAGATTAATTGTGTACATATATAGTAACCCGAGTACATCGAAGTCAATCCTCTAAGTCAGGTGTCGGCAACCGATGGCACGCGTTCCACACTTGGCACGCCAAGCAATTTCAAATGACACGCAGACTCTTCACGTTTCCTGTATAAAGTTTATTATAAATCGATAAGCGGGGTTTCCTCGTTCATTTCGGCCCTTCGGCGTAGCAGGGTACCAGCCACAGACTTATCCAGACGTTTTGTAACAGCAGTCTAAGTAGGTCAGGGGAACAGTCTATATGCGAAATCTCAGTCAACTAGCGAGATAAAAATTCTATTACATAAAAAATTGTGGCGCATTTCATTCAAAACCTGTTGTGTGTTTATCTGGATGTCGTTGTATACAAACACAGATATAATTTTTCAATGTGATAATTTAACGATACCCACTATAAAATGTGTCAAACTCAAAGGGACAAAGTATGTTGTCGATATTGAGCAACTGGCCAAGACCATGTAAGGGCAAGGCTCCCATTAATAATAAAAAAGTTGTTTTTTTTAAATCTGAAACGGAAACATTTTATCCTGTGAATATATAACTCCAATAAATGTAGAATCTATTTTGTTTACAATGTATTTGATGTCAATTGTGATATGAAGTGCAAATAACTAACCCAGAAAAGCAAGAAATAGATTATCTCATGAAAGATTCAAGAAAAAACAATAAATTTGATATGAAATAAGCAGCCAGATGGAAACGTTATCAATATACTACCAGCTGATGTACGCCATTATTATTTCCGGTTTTGAAATGTCTCGCGAGATTTCAAGAGACAAGACTTGAATCAACTGGGAGGACGAGTTAATGATTCTTTGGTAAAAGGATGTGGTAGTGAATCCGCCACTAGGCGGAACGTTTCTTGTTACAAAACTGAGCCAAGAAAACCGGTCTTCATTTTCATAAGTGCTACAATGACATATGTGTGCATATGGCTGGTCTCTTCATATATATACATATATATATATATACACAGTGCAAATAAAACTTTAATTTCTTGGAGGTACTTTTATAGAGCATATTCGCTGATTGGACATCATTTATCCTATAGACTGTCCAACTGGTCATTAACTTCTCGTTGTTGCCTGCATTGTACTCACTTTATGATTCGTGAGGTCATGAAAGAGCTCAAGGTCAAAACAACATCTCTGGTCAATAACTCGTGATGGGTTCATGAAAATACTCTGAAACTTAATAAACAACAAATCTCACAGACCATATTATTGAATGCCTATAAAACATTGATGGTCTTCGAATAAAATAAGTTGTAAATTCAATGCGTATGTATGATACATGGTAAGTGACAGAATTAATATACCTAGGAAGCAATATAACAACAGGCGGCAAGAGCAGTACAGAAATACACAATAGATGTAGTAAAGCATACCTAGCCCTAGGGCAAATGACACCAAAATAATACTATTCAAAAGGATTGCTATTTCAAAGATGTGCTTCCAAAGCCAAACATGGACAACGACAGGACAAGACAAACGTAAACTAGTGATAGCTGAAATGGTATGCTTACGTAGAATCCTAGGAATATCGCTAAGAAACAGATTGAGAAATGAAGACATTAGACAAAGAACCGACACCACCACAATCTTGGAGTATATTAAGAGCCAACAGATCAAATGGTTTGCACACATCAGCAGACTACTACCGGACAGCATACCACAGCAAGCTATGTTACACAGATACAGTGAAAGCAGACCTAGAAGTCGACCTAGAAAACGATGGGCCACCGAAGTAAAAGAGGCGACAAATTTCACAGTATACTCAGCACACACGAGGGTCATCTCCAGAGAACTCTTACCCCTGACTCTGATAGGCAATAAATGGTTTTGCGAATAGATAGATATAGTATGGTACATCTCACTAAAGAACAACGATACATCATCATTGGACGCTTGCAGACTGTACAATTAAAAAGTGTAGTTGCCAGACAATTTCCTGTGGGTTAGAAGCACATTTAGTCGCCTTTAGAGGCGATTTTACAAATTGTCTCAGTGGCAGACCGGAAGCGCAGTGGAATAGCACTGCAATAATGCTGCATATATTTATTTAACAGTACATGTATATATATATATATATATATATCCCAAGTGACGTTTTCTTTCCACAACTTTGTTTTCTTTGTGGACAGTATGAACGCTCTCTGTCTTGGACAAGCATGCCTGTGTTGGCCAGGGACATGTTCATGCACTGTTTGATAATAACTATCGGATCTCTCCCTGAATGCTTGTCTATAATACAATTTTAATTTGAATATTTCCCTTGGTTATGTTTATAAATTTGCTTATGTTCATAAATACATTATAAACATAATAGATTCTACATTTATTGGAGTTATATATTCACAAGATAAAATGTTTCCGTTTCAGGTCGTTGAGGTGTATTGGAAAATGCGGAGTTAGGCCCAATGTTTCATTCACCAGCAATTAAATACATTTCTTTAAAGACATAGAGCAGGGGTCGGCAACTTTTTGCTAACTGTGTGCCAACTTAAGGTTTCAAATTATTCAGAGTGCCAACATCACATATCATTTTATACAAGTCGAAGCCAATATTCTTATTTTACCATATATTTTATTTTTATATTTTAATTAATTAATATATAGTGATAATATATTATATATAATAATTAATATATAATTAATATATAATAATATGTAAAGTTGTAAACAACATTAAAAGAAATAGAGTTTCTTGAAAGAATGTTGAAAATTTTTTTTTATTATTAATGGGAGCCTTGCCCTTACATGGTCTTGGCCAGTTGCTCAATATCGACAACATACTTTATCACTTTAAGTTTGACACAATTTATAGTGGGTATCGTTAAAATATCACCTGAAAAATTATATCTGTGCTTGTATACAACGAAATCCAGATACACACACAACAGTTTTTAAAGGAAATGCGCCACAATTTTTTATGTAATAGAATTTTGATCTCGCTAGTTGGCTGATATTTCGCATATGTCTGTTCCCCTGGCCTTACTTAGACTGCTGTTACAAAAAGTCTGGATAAGTCTGTCGTTGATACCCTGCTACGCCCAAGTGCCGAAATGAGCGACGAAACCCCGCTTATCGATTTATAATAAACTTTATACAGGAAACGTGAAGAGTCTCGTTCATTTGAAATTGCTTGGCGTGCCAGGTGTGGCACGCGTGCCATCGGTTGCCGACACCTGACTTAGAGGATTGATTTCGATGTACTCGGGTTACAATATATGCACTCAATTAATCTAAAAAAGCACGTCTCCTGCCAATAGCACCACCCATAGCACGTAGCTCCGTAGTTTTAATCGATAATCCTCAGGTACTGAAAACTTCACTTTATAAACAAGACGTTGCGAGCAGGAAGTAAACCATCAACCTCTTGAATACAAAGCGAACAGAATATAGGCCAAGCCGTCCAAATGTGCTTTTCCAGAAAAATAAGTATCAATTTCATTAGACTAGGTTGACCTCCATTCATCCATACACCTATCAATTATCAGTACCTATCAGTACACCATACAGTCCATCAGTTAATTAAGTTGGTGTACAACTTGACTGCGTCAACACACAGTCATCCAGCTATCACCATCCTCAGCGATATGGATGAGTGTGGAAATATATTGGCCCATCTAGTCCTTGATATTGTCTGTCCATGATTTTCTATTTCGTATTCTGCTTCTTCAACCCTCAACTGTACTTTTCAATATCGTTCTTGACAGAGAATCATGCTCGAATGCATGCTCAAAGATCGATAATATGTACTTACTGCGCAAGACTGAAATACAACAGGTAAATCCAGGAATAGGGTAATGAAGTTTTTCTAATCATTAAAGACAAACATAATAACTCACGAAAATCGACGTTTCGAATAAAGGCTTTTATCAAGACGAACATTAAAACATACAACATAAATGGACAGGAAGGAAATGGACATTCACATTGGCATGTATAATGTAGATTGGCCGGAAGAGTTGAAACGACATCGAATAAGGTATATACAAAAATTACTACACACATGTTACACGAAACAAACAGAAACTATGGAACAACTAGAATCATACATGAGACAGGCGCTCATACATTCCCAAACCATGTAGGTTATCGTCATTTCACTATTGAAAGTAGTGATTCTTTAAGGGACGAACACTGGCCCACGGAGATGGATATTCACAGAAATCATTATGGGAGCACTGATGAGCTTTCAAATACAGCATTATTTATTAAGAAAGCCAGACTTGCTATGTAGACATGTCAAACTGCGAACGAAAAAAAAGAAGAATATTCCACATAATAATTATTTATTTGTTCAGTGTTTTTAGAAATAGACCCATTCCTCCCCCTCCCCCCCCCCAGAACATTATAGAGAAATGGGCATCTCGTACATAGAAGCATTAATATGCAACACTTCCTAACTTATGTTTTACATATTATTTATTCATACCTGAATTTAATACTCTTGAAATATTAGGTAAACATATTGTTATCGTGGTAAACCGTAAATGGTTTAATAAAAGATTACATTCACATGACACAGTGTTACCACTGTGATAAATGATTGTGCAGTGACTTTTTAGACACATGGTATAATTATCAGAAAACCAGAAAAGGCTCAACGATGCGATTCTTCTTGATTCTTGATTAGAAACTGGTCTCACAGCACGTGGGGAATTCCCATAAGTGCTCCGCCCTCTGTTCCAGCAGACATCCGACTCAATGGTGTTTCGAGTCTAATGTCGTCGAAACAGACCTCGACATCAGGGTACAACTCTGGCCCTTACGACAGGTTTCTTTGTTGTTCCGCCCAACCTCGCCATGCCTGTAACGTCGGCCTGTTGAAACAACATGGTAACTGTTATCGAAGGTTACGACTACTAATACAGCGATGAGAAGTGGGCAGTAGTAACACAAATTATACAGTGAGTATATATACATATATAACACTTAATGATCTGCACAAGCGGTCCATTTTCTTTTCTTCATGTCGAATGTCATTGTTCTTCTTTTGATAAATGTCAGTGCTTGTTTCCTAACAATGCACGATATTTTTTTGTTAAATGACTTGTTCTGAAATCTATAAACGTTCCCGATATTTAATAAGTCTACCTCCGTCAAGCAATTTCCCACTTCAAATAGTGAAGAGTTCATATAATGACTTGCTCTCACCTTCGGCAATGCACCAAGACAAGCAGAACTGCAATTCTAGAAGTGTAATAGGAGAACTGCTGAGATTATGTCACCTATAGGAATTGTGTTATAATTGTAACTTTCACTGTAACATAATGTTCCTCACCGTTCAAGGAGGAATATTTCATGCCTTGAAATGAAAGAATTCATCACAAATTGGGATATGAACCAAAATAACTGTCGTTTAAATTTGGAAGAATATTTGGCAGATCTTCATTCATTCATTCATTCATTCATGCATTAATTATTCATTCATGCATGCATGCATAAATTCATACATGCATGCATGCATTCACTCATTCATTATATATTCATACATTCATTAAACTCATAAACAATTTAGAGTTTCCACTCTGGAAACATCAACACAAACATCTTGTCATGTCTCTCTGTTCTCAGTTTCTTATTTAAGTGTGGAGAGTCTTAATCCTGCCTGAGTCTACATGAGTCTTAGTCTTACTTGAATCTATATGAGTCTTAATCCTGCCTGAGTCAATATGAGTCGTAATCCTGCCTGTGTCTATGTGACACTTAATCTTGCTTGAGTCTATATTAATCCTGCCTGAGTCAATATGAGTCGTAATAATGCCTGTGTCTATATGACGCTTAATCTCGCTTGAGTCTATATGAGTCTTAATCCTGTCTGTCTATATGAGTCTTAATCCTGCCTGTGTCTATATGAGTCTTAATCCTGCCTGAGTCTATATGTTTTAATCCTGCCTGAATCTATATCCTGCCTTTACTATGTCAGTTCATACGTTCGTTTTCACTGTTTTACGTCTTCCACCCTCAACTATCCACTGAAGGATAATTTTGGTAAGGAAATCATGTTTCATCACATATGGCCAGAAATCATATTTTATCACACATGACCAAAAATCATGTTTCATCACACATGGCCAGAAATCATGTTTCATTACACATGGCCAGAAATCATGATTCATCACACATGGCCAGAAATCATGTTTCATTACACATGGCCAGAAATCGTGTTTCATCACACATGACCAAAAAACACAAGATTGCAACGTTTCACCACTGCCAGATTTCTTGCTGACCGACAAGAGCGTCTAATTACGTTATATTTATTCAGATATGTAATCGAATACGCACGTGTAATTCACAGACAAAATGATTGTCTAAAGCAGTGTTTCCCAACCTGTTTTTTACCATGCCCCATCTAAGTCTTTCTAAAATTCTGATGTCCCCGTATGTAACATATACATGTTTTTTCTTTATATTCAAAAATTTTATTATTTCATAAATGAAACCTAATTACAACTTGTTCGAATTGCCCCACTGAACAGTGAAATTGCCTCCCTGTGGGGTGTGGGTCCCACATTGTGCAACACGTATCTAGAGCATGCTCAAGACAGCAACATGATAGCACGAAAATATTATGTTCCTTCATCAAATAATTGTGAGTTTATGAAACATAACAGTTTATTGAGGAAATAAATATCATCGTGTGACTCCGACAGTAAAATGAGAAAGAAGAAAATACATAACATAGTGCATTATCAATTATCCTTATGGCAAGTATTTATTACTGTTGTTGTCGATGTTGGTGTTGTCTGTTTTTAATTAGAAAACATAATGTCTTCAGTACTTTCATTGAGCATACAAATACAATGATATTATGTGTATGAGGACATGTGTTACTTATAAGATGAAATAATTCAGGAAGTACACGCGATACTTCCCAATAAAATCAGTCCTTCTCAAGTAAGTCCTGCCTGCTGAGACATTCATATTGGCTGACTCGAATGGTCATTAACACTCTGCGTATACTTTATGTTGTAAGCTAATGTAAAGCATCGGAAAAAAGTTCAATAGGTCACTAATATGGGCTGTTTCGAGATCAGCGCACATGACTATCTCAGATGGGGACGTGTTCACAATGTTTAAGACAGATGGACCTCAGATCTCCAGATACAAGGATTTGCCATGGCAGGATAATAGGTGGTTGAAAGGTTGAAAATGTGTATAAGATTGACTTCAATGTACTCGGGTTATCTCATATATATATATATAGTCCCTTTAGTACTCAGTCCCTTTCAATGAAGCGGCACGCCACTGAGAGTATCACTCATAGCACATAACTTCGTACTTCTCAGAGATCTCCGACACAAAAATCCACTTTATAAATGATTCGAACCAGTGACAGCTGGTGTGTGTGGTAAGATCTTCATAATTGTACTTCGGACACGCCTATAACTGCTCCAGTGTATCCACCATTACAATATAACTTCATTTTGCTGGGCCACTCATAGATTTATGCAGCCGCCACAAAAAAATGAGCTTTAGTGTCTTCGCACTTGCAATCAATTAGAGTTTTAAATATGTGTTTGCTAATTGATTGCTGACAGTTAACCTTACGGTATAAACATTGTTTCATTTGGAAGAAAATAATACCGGTCAGATAATACGTTCTAATGAGGTTTTCACGGGTTTCCTTAGAACACATTAGACAGAAAACACAGATGACTTAATCATTCCCCTTGGTGTTTTTTGTGTGTGTTATGTGTAGGACACATAATAACTAGATTATTAATATAAATGAATGCATGTAATAATAATAAAAACCAGAGAACAACACAATTGCTAACATTTAGCTTTCATTAGAACAATTGCTAACATTTAGACGCAGTTCTTGATCAAGATGTAACATTATCATGTGTTGATCTTTTTCTAAAGTGTAACACAAAAAATCACAGAAAATAATGGCACAATCATATTAATAATATTAACGACCGAAATAGATACACTGTTCTGGAATACGAACGTGAAATCAAACCCCAAAAGACAGAAATCCTGGTTAACAGCAGAGACACAGAAGCTAAGACAAATATGATGATGAATGAGTATAAACTTTAGGAGGTGAATACTTTCAAAGGCCTCGAATTTTTTCCTAAACCAGAATCATGCTCGCGGAGAGAAATGGTTTAGTAACCGATGGGTACAGGCACAATACGTCATATTGGATAAGATTGTTCAAATGCGGTTGTTGTCTGTGGGTCTCACCAGACAAACCAACCATGCAACAGAAAACCTTAGTAGATGACATGCCTTTGTATTGAGGTTATCTTCTTATAGAAGCTTCATGGCACGTCATCTATACAATCCCGTAGTCGTAACCTTCGATAATAGTTACCATGTTGTTCCGAAAGGTCGACGTTGTGCTTGAACTAGTTACGGGCGCGGCGTCGATGGATGGAACAACAAAGAAACCTGTCGCAAGGGCCAGAGTTGTGCCCTGATGTCGACGTTTGTTTAGGCGGCATTGAACTCGAAACACCATCGAGTCGAATGGCTGCTGGAACAGAGGGCGGAGCACTTATGGGAATGCCCCGCGTGCTGTGAAGCCAGTTTTCTAATCAAAAATCAAGAATCAATTGTTCAGCTCGAGAACAGGCATCTAGTGCCAGTTATTACTAAACGTGTGTTGAGACTCAGACTTAGACGAGTGGTTCACGACGCTGGTGAATAACATCTAGGATAAGAAGGAAAAAGAGCCCTGATCCAACACTTCTATTCAGTTCTTCCTAAACTGGAACCAGGCACAACGTGGATGAGAAAAGGTTCAGTATCGGATCAGCACAGGAACAATACGTCTAATTACAGGAGACAAGTTCACTTGCTAGAGGACACCTCGTGCGAGATAGACGTGAAAGACAACCGTCTCGATGTATTCAATTCACACTCTCCGTCTGGCGACATATAGAAAGTCTGTGACATGTTATGGAAGCCCACTCGAACTAAAGACATACCGAAGACGGATGTGCAGTGCTACTAGCAATGGTAGCATTGTCAATATTAAACGGCGGCACAGCACACTCCCATTCTCTGGACTACGTCCTGAGAAATCTAGCAGAACCATTGTTCTGTGCCAAGAGATGTCCAGTGGCAGTTTGAGAATGAATACAAATAAACAAACAAATTAAAATGCAGACTGGAAGTTAAGATAAAGTGACAGTATCAGTATGAACAGATCAGAATAGGAACAGTTATAAAGTACAATCAGTTGTCATTACATCCCGCTATAAATAAGGAAATGAACATTGGAGACGGTCGCCAACTATATTAGAGCCTTGCAACAGACTATTTTAGCAAGCTTTTAGCTAGAGTAACAAGGGCTGGCTATCAAAATGGCAATCTGAGTACATGTAAGTAGATTATAATAGCTCTTTCATATTTTGGTGTATTTTTGGGGGACCCTTATAGACGTGCTCTTGTTTGTGTACCAGTGGGTGACGTTCCGGGTATAATATACTCTTCAGTCACCCTAATATAAAATGTGTACTCTATCTGGCTTGTACGCTGGCGAAAAATTTGATTCATTGCATGAGTTATCGTTGAAATGCTCTGACGTTTTTGGTTTAAGGTAGGTTAGTTACATGAAATTAACTATACAATTCATCGAAGCATATCTCTATTTCATACTGGAATGTACAAATTGTTGGTAGTATGTCTTATTCAAGACATATTGATTAACCCAGAATTGCTTTTGCTGTAATGATTGTATAGGCAATATGATTTACGTTCAGTGGGTTGTCATTGATTTCTGAACAGGTTGGACATACATTTACATGAGGTGAGACATGAACCTTGTATCTTAACCTTCAATACGCGCTCTGTACCAGCCCCGCCCCTCAGAAGGTCTCTTCTATTCAGTAGTTGCAGTATGAGAAGGATGACAATAGCATAGGCAAATCTAATGAAGATAATGAAGATAATGAAGATAATGAAGATAAACTCGTGAACGTTCGAGTGGGAAAAATATGAGATAGTAACAAATAAAGGCAACATTTGGTAGGAGAGCAAATCTTGATAATTTAATAGCAAAAGGAAAGATCAGAGGGGAAAAAGGGAAAGTGGATGAAGCATAAATAAGACACTGAATGAGTTGTACATAAGATACTGAATGAATTGTAAATAAGACACTGAATGAGTTGTAAATAAGACACTGAATGAGTTGTAAATAAGACACTGAATGAGTTGTAAATAAGACACTGAATGAGTTGTAAATAAGGCACTGAATGAGTTGTAAATAAGACACTGAATGAGTTGTAAATCCGGCTTGAGAAAAATCATCAGATACAGAATAAAATAGCACAACAAAGGAAAGGGGGGGGGAGGGTAATGGAGCCACATTATCGTCCACTTCACTTCGCGTGACACTTGATTGATTTATTGGGACTGGTAACTCATGAACTTGCTTCAAACAAAAAAAGGGATGTATGAAGACAGCGATGTCAACAAAAAGAATAGAGAAGCAAGATCGACAAAAGATTAAAACATGCAACTCTCTCATAGAAAATGTCATAACTGCCAAGAATATACTTCTCTTGGTGTCAATGACTGGTTCAGAAGGCACCTTCAGAACGTCATTTGTTGTTTGCTTGCTTCATATGAATCCAGCTACACGTTCATATGTATAATTTTATCTATCCTGGTAATTACTCAGTTCTGTGAGTTTTTTAAGTTATCATATCAAGTCATTAAGTTATCAATATTACGTTATGATATCATTCATCATAGTTTTGCAAAGATAAGCTCTTCGATGTTAGGACAGAACAGCCTGCCACATTAGCAAGAGCGTGTTAACAATAAGCGTGATATCATATCAAATAAATGAAAAGTAAAGATACGACCAGATGGAGATAAATAATGAGATATTCATGAAAAGAAGAAGACCCCAGGCACATTGTCGACAGGTCTTTGATATGAAACTTCAATAAGATTTTCAGTAAAACACTGCACACAAATGATGAGCTGAGTGCCTGCCAAGCAAGATGTAATGTATATTTGCGTGTTGTGTCATTCAGTAAAGAAACCAGATTAATTAATAATGTCCCGCAGACAAGCACACACCACGCACACACACACTGTGACATCGAGATCAATATCTTATATACATACATAGATCGATTGTGTTGGAGAATTTAACAAGTATACAACAGATGAAAGTGAAACTCTGATCGAGTAAGGGAATGAAACATTGTCTAAAGTAGAGAATCTCAGCCAGCAATATATGGTCAACCAGTTGACCACAATGACATGCAGGCGGGGGGAACTGTAAACGTGATCTTTTTGGGAAAGGGGGAGGGGTCTTGGACCTGTCTGAAGACTTAGCAAATGTGTTACTAGATGACAATTATTTTGACAATATAATATATATATATATATATATATATATATATGTACTGATATCGAATTACGCTATATGTAAACACGCGTTCACTAATAAAGATTAGTTGACGGCAAACACACATGGACTAACATAGATTAGGTTGACAGCAAACACATTTCGACTAACAAAGATTAGTTGATGGCAAACATACTTCGACTAACAAAGATTAGTTGATGGCAAACACACTTGGACTAACAAAGATTAGTTGATGGTAAACACACTTCGACTAACAAAGATTAGTTGATGGCAAACATACTTCGACTAACAAAGATTAGTTGATGGCAAACACACTTGGACTAACAAAGATTAGTTGATGGTAAACACACTTGGCCTAACAAAGATTAGTTGATGGTAAACACACTTCGACTAACAAAGATTAGTTGATGGCAAACATACTTCGACTAACAAAGATTAGTTGATGGCAAACACACTTGGACTAACATAGATTAGGTTGACAGCAAACACATTTCGACTAACAAAGATTAGTTGATGGCAAACATACTTCGACTAACAAAGATTAGTTGATGGTAAACACACTTCGACTAACAAAGATTAGTTGATGGTAAACACACTTCGACTAACAAAGATTAGTTGATGGCAAACATACTTCGACTAACAAAGATTAGTTGATGGCAAACACACTTGGACTAACAAAGATTAGGCGACTGCAAACATACTTCGACTAACAAAGATTAGGTGACGGCAAACACAATTAGACTAACATAGATTAGTGATAATCTGAACTGACGGCAGTATAATCTGGGCATCAGTTCCGTACCTTTCAGCAGAAAGGCATGCATGTTCAAAGTCACATGACCCGTTAATTGTATATTTTCCTAACAAAGAAAGACCATCGAACAAAAACTGAATAGCTTTTTTATGTCATTGAGCCCTAGGAAACACAATTTTCTTATATGTAGTTCATGGATCAAGATAGAACGAAGAACCATAAGTGTAGAAGATAAAAGTAAAATACTAGACTATTAAAGCAATGAAACAGTTTATAGAAGATAAAAGTGGGGTTCAAAAGGGTCTCGTTCGCACCCAGTGTTAGCAGATAACCAAGATCCTAAGAGTACCTCCTCGTGGTGCACTATGGAAAGAGAAATACAGCTACTCTTGCTGTATTACTGGCTAACACTTTTAGGCTCATGTTCGTGGATGTGGATGCTCTAGATGGAATGAGAATTGCCTGCAGAGAAACAGGAAATATCTCCGAAACCTCTACACTATTACATCCAACATATGTAGGGTATCTCTGCTTTCCAACTTGGGTGGCTTAAAAAGCAGAAACATTGGAGGGGCAACCCATGTCAATGTCCTTAACGGTTATCTAAGAGTACACACCATCTGGAAAACGTAACACACGCTAGAGGTATGTACGGGAGTCGATTCAGTGGCAACACACAGAAACCCACATGCCCCATCACAATTGACCACATTCAAAATAGGAGTCATGACTCAGGTATTGCACATGCCAACTTGAACATGCACTCCTGGGTATGGAAGGAAGCTTTGAATACAGCTCCCCGTTACACACAGGACAAGCACTGAACAAATGTCGGGGAGCGTATTGTTCAAATGTATGACCGAAGCAGTGTTGAGACTCGAAATCTGGACACTGTTGGCAACGTATAGGGGGCACAAGTCTCTAACAACACTGCAAACCTAGCACACATCGACTGTCGGCCATTGAACAGTCTAGAAAATAAAAGTAAAATACTTGTCAAGGAAATAGTATATATAAGATACAAGTAAAGTAATGAAACTGTCTGGCAGATTAAAGTAAAACATTCAAGTAAAGCCATGAAACTATTTGTAGAAGATAATAGTAAAACAGCATTCAGGTAAAGCCATGCAACAATATCTACAACAGCGAGTGTCATCCTTTAGTTACTGTCCTATTCTGAGAAATGTTATTAGGTAGGACATATAATCCACGACATAGTCTGATATAGCAGGTTGTGGCAGTAGGACGGACACCTGATCCACGACATGCAAGTCTGATATAGCAGGTTGTGGTAGTAGGACACCTGATCCACGACATGCAAGTCTGATATAGCAGGTTGTGGTTGTAGGACACCTGATCCACGACATGCAAGTCTGATATAGCAGGTTGTGGTAGTAGGACACCTGATCCCCGACATGCAAATCTGATATAGCAGCTCGTGGTGGTAGGATACCTGATCTACAACCTCCATTATTTTGACAGTCGTAAGCTTTAATCAAACTGTGCTCACGTTTCAGGGTTGAAAGAAACGTACATCACAACAATAGTTAAATCATCCATAGAACAACATTAACATTTGAGCACACATTCTTACATTTTGGGAACATAGATTCAATTGTATTGCGAAAACGCCATTTTTCAATTCCTGTCATATTTAGGCCTATATTTTCACATTTATGGCGGTACGGTATCTTATGAATCATGTATTTTTCAACGAGGTGTCTTCCTGGAGATTTACCTAATGCTATACAAATCACAACGGATATTGTCCTTTTAAAAATGCGTGCCTTCATCTACATTTTGATGCAACCGCTATTTTTATTTTTTTAAACATCAGTTTCAAACAAAACTGTACTGTCTGTGCTCTATTACTCTCCCCCCCCCCCTCCACCCCCCCCCCCCCCCCGTCAATAGTCGTGTACAGTGTCAGATTTTTAACAATTTCTAAATTCTTTTAGAATATAAAAAGTAAAAACTATTATTTATAAGGACTGTGCATGAGCACAATGCAAACTTCTTAACCACTACACAGAGAAACTAAATGTATAACATTTGTGGATTCGAAGGTTCAAAATATTTTCTAGTAGATAAAAAGTACCACCTAATCTAGTATGAAGAATAACGCATTGTCTAAAAAGGGAAAGTACAACAACTAGAGCATAAGAAATGAAATATTGTCTAGAAGGTAACAGTAAAAACAGTCGAGTATAAAGAATGAAACAATGTCTTGAAGGTAATAGTAAAAACAGTCGAGTATAAAGAATGAAACAATGTCTAGAAGGTATTAGTAAAAGTAGTCGAGTATAAAGAATGAAACAATGTCTAGAAGGTAATAGTAAAAACAGTCGAGTATAAAGAATGAAACAATGTCTAGAAGGTAATAGTAAAAACAGTCGAGTAAAAGCGTGAAACATTGTCTAAAAGATTAAATTAAAATAATGGTGAATTTGAATGTGAAAAATGAAAGATTATATAAAGACTAAAGAGTATATAAATTTAAAAATCGTGTTATCTAGATAGCCACGTTTCTCCAGGTCTCTCAAATTTTCTATCTCCTTCATATTTCTATATTATTCTGTCCATTATTTGATGTTATCCACTGACGTATATTGACATCTTTTCTCTTGTTTTCAGCCATTAATTTTACCTTCTCGTCAATTTTCGCTGACTGATATTGGCATCTTCCCTCGTCTCAGCATTTAATTTTACATTTTCAAATTTCGTTCACTTATATTGACACTTATATTGAGTGGAGCGCGTGGCCGTGAGGTTAGGACGCCGCTCTCAGACCCTTGAGGCCCCGGGTTCAATATACGATTGGGACAGGATTTTTACTTTAGGAGGTACAATCAAAATCCGTCCTGTACATGTCGCTGGCGTCTGCTAGCAAAGCGTGCTTTATTTCCGCAGCCCATGGAAAGACCACCTGCACTACTTCACAGGAAAACATGCAGTAACGAAAGTCTATATTGGCATCTTCCTCTCGATTGTGATCTTTTATTTTTACTATTTTTGTCAAGTTTTCATCTCATTATCGTGTCTTATTATCATGTAACGACTAGTTAATTCAACTTATTTTTACAATATGACTTATTTTCCTATTTCGTATGTAAGTCGTGCGTGATTGTTGTTTCACTGTCAAACTGAGAATCAAACAAACTATCAGTTACTGGCAGGTAAAAAGTAAAGTAACCCATAGCATGTATTAATGCCGTAGGGGTGTGAGATGTTGGCGATCTCACATTTCAGTGGTTCTGCAAATGAGGGCGGCAGCCATCTCCTCTTCCTCGTAGTCTTTACTTCCCGGATTAATTCAGTACCCATTTAAAGCTGGGTCGACCCGGAAGCCGTTGCGAAATGGAAAAACATTTCCTCCTCAACTGGGGAATGAAACCAGCACCACTCATATGCGAAGACAGCACGCTAACCACTGCTCTACGCGGCTCCCTAACCTACTGGCAGGTGCGAGAGAATGAATGTATTTACAATTATGTATGTCAGTATTCAAGAATTGCCATCAACTAAACAAATAATAACTTACGTATTCTCATTCGGACTTTCTCGTTTGCCTAGTTACAAAATTCATTATTTCTTTTTAATGGTGAAAAGATCAACCTTAAATAACCAACTGGAAAAAAAATTAACTCCCCTGGTCTATTCAACAAACAGGAAGTGGGGCACCAGATCTCGTGCTCTTCCTAAGCAAGCAGTACCGTCATCGCTACTGAGAAATAATTGTTAAATTATACCAATACACGTTAGTTATTTTCAATCGGAGATTGTATCTTATCGAATTACAACCCCCATTATATTTCTAAAAGAACTGACGTTGACCAATTGGACTAACTAACGCCCGAAGTTGAAAGAGCGTGCCTCACTATAAGAGTTCCTTTTAGTTTAGTATTTTTTAAAATTAATAAATGCTAGTTTGGCTAATGTCAACAAGTGCCTGATCAGCTGAGCACTTTTGTAAAGTAAGTATATATTTGTTCAGAATTCAATTATCTTTACCTTACCGTGCTGGTATCACGCATAATGTCCAATTTCAGCAATTTAAAGCATGAATAAGTGTTTATCTAAGAATTTGATGATGATGTTCTTTCTGCGTAGGCGATGAGAATATCATGAAAAACAATATACATATGTGGCAAAAAATGATGGGGAAAAAATATTGATGTTTGCCTATTTCGGTTTATGTTTGTGAGTTCGTAGATGCCCGAGGAGTTCTATTCATGCAGGAAAGATATGTTGTAAATATATACGAATTAACAATGCGAAGACGAGTTAAAAATAAATGTGGAAAATGAAATATGAAATAATAAACTCTTATCTGTTCAGGTAGTTCAATTTTTTTTTAAATATCAACATTGAGTCATAAAATGGGATAACCAACACGAACTGAACATGGTGTAAATAAAAGCATGTCCGTGAAGCGATAACATGCAGACGTTTGAAATGGATTTATCATGTTCTAAGATAACACAAACTCTTTTTTTAAAGCTGTCATGTAAAGGACTCTAAAGGAAAGGGTAGGGAGAAAAATGATACAAGACAACATAAATAGATCAATGAAGGCTACGATAAGACGTTTATACTGCGACATTTTGTAAAGAATAGTCACAGATCAAACAGGATGGAGAGAGTTTGTTGTTGCAAGGTTAGGCGCTAAAAATGATGGGCATTAACTACATTCACATTTAGTGGCTAGATGTAAAATTCACATTTAAAATTCTGGAATAATATTTCAGATCTAGAACTAAAATTATTAAACATTTTTCTAATATGAAAACTTCTAGAAGAATATTTAATATAAAATTGTATTTAAGAACATTTTATCACGAAAGCTCTAAGAATACTATTCTATCATAAGACAAAACTCTATGTACAAACTCTATGCAAGTAAATTTAAGTAGGAAGCCAGAGGACAATAAAAAAATTCTTGAGACAAACGGGAATTGAACCAGTCCGTTCAACGGCACCAATCGCCTAGCAACTATTGCACACGCGTTCTTCTGTACTTGACTAACCACATCACCAAAAAAAGATGCGATTTTGTCAAGACATTCAAACCGTGCACTCAAAGTCACCAGAAACGGACCAATCGAGACAAGGACTATTACAACAACAACAAACATCCCGTACATGTATTGAAATATCCTCCGTAACAGCAAACATATAACATAAAATATCCGTAATAATAATACGGTGATTTTGAGTGCACGGTTTGAATATCTTGACAAAATCGGCATCATCTTTTGGAGATGCGGTTAGTCAAGTACGGAAGAATGCTGTGTGCAATACTTGCTAGGCGATTTGGTGCCGTTGAACGGACTGGTACAAACTGTAGCACGAACACTTCTATAGCATATTTCACTATCGCTGCTCATCTTTGAAATGATGTATCTCAGCAACTATATAGCGTATATAATTCAAATTTGGTATGAGAATATGAGATGGTATAGAAACTGTGAATTACATTTTTCATTAAAATGTAGTCTTTGGGTTAATTTTTAGTTTATTTGCTATGTGTGTATATATATATATATATAATATATATATATATATATATATATATATATATATTATATACTATATATATATATATATATATATAATATATATATATATATATATATTATATATATAATATATAATATATATATATATATATAAAGTCTACTTCTCAACACACATCTCACATACATTTTTAACGATGTTTAAAAGTATTATAAGATTCACATTTACACATGATTGTTTATCATACAATTGGCGTTGCTTAAGCGTGAAATTGCACGAATTTGCACTCTTGAATATAAGACAGACGATGTTTAAGGTTGTATCGGGTGTAATGTCTGGAGTGATAAAATTTCTTTTCTCGATACACAATAATTAGTATGCCGACGTACAAAGATAAGATGTCATTCGGTTACAAAAACTGGACATGATCCACAAAAACAAAGTATATATTTGTTTAGTCTAAGTTAAATCATCATATGCAAAAAATGACATAAATACGTTACACAGTTAATCAGATAATTACATTTGTTTGAGGGTAATCCTAGTGAAACGTTCTATAGGAGAATATTCTAACATGATTATTATTCTAGAGCATTATATTGAGTGATTCAATATGTTTAATTAACTGAAAAAGAATGGCAGTAACTGTATTGTTTTTAAAGTATAATATAAACTAATAAGAACATATAAAATATAGATCGCATTCAAAGAATCATGTTATTGCGAGCACTGATTATTGAATTATTAAATGTAGTTTGAAAGCAAACATTTTGAAACAAATTATCGCACGAAAGCTATTAGTAGAATATTTATCATTAAAGCAAGCTGACTTGTAGCAAGGCAAAAGTCAATAGTGATAGGCCAAAAAATACGACTTCTTTTCTAAATCTGATTCTCTAAGGCATTTTACTAGCCCAGCAAACTGATTTAAAATTAATATATGCACCGGCCCCTGAACTTGGAAATTATCACAAAGCACGCTATCTTATCCAAATTGTTAAACACTATTCACAGTAATGGCATTTACGTCATACCTATGAAGCTGCTAGTTGAAGACAGTGTTTTGAACAAAATAGACTTCTGATGGCACTATACGAGGCAACATATTGATATATAATATATATATATATATATATATATATATATATATATATATATATATTAACATATGCTTCATAGTATAAGCGAAAAAAAAGTTATTTCTAATGCAGCAACAGCATGCTTATGTCTTATGTATTAAATAGAAGAATGTAACCGTTAGAGACAAGCGACAATTGCTAGGCGTACTTTGAAATTTTAAAGAAATGTTGAGAGGGGAATATTATTTGATCCCATCCCACCCCATCGAGGCCAGAACCTTGAAGTGGTGATGGGGCTTAGTTCAGCCATCAGAGGCTGAAATTAAGACTGGTCGGGTACTCCCACTCGAGCAGGACCATAGTCCGGCCCAAGTAAGCAGAATGCTGAAGACGGAGGCAACCAGCCAAAAGGTGCACAGATAATATGGTTCCCACGCATAAAACACAATGGTGGAATCAAAGCTCTATGTAACACTGTATGAACTACAAAAGACAGTGAATTGTATTAAGGAGACAGAATTGCAGATATAGACATGTTTCAAGTGAACGAAAGAAGAAGAAGACGACCCCATCCCAGAACAATTATTCATGGATTTGACCTGTCTAGGAAAAAAGGTTATCGACCTTTCTGTTCTGCTCTAGAGTAAGAAAGACTTGACGTCTAATGTTCCTTGTTGTACCTGGTAATAGTATGTACCTGGTTGTACCTGGTATGCCCTGTAAACAAATCTGCATCTTCCATGGTGTAACTGGTAGAAACATGCCATGTAAACACATCTGCATCTTCCATGTTGTTACTGGTAGAAACATGTCGTGTTAACAGATCATTATTTTCCGTGGCATAGCTAGTACAAACATGTCATGTTAACAGATTTGTATGTTTCCTGTTGCACTGACAATAGTGTCTCATGTTAGCATTTCTATATGTCAAGTGTCAGCAGCTATGTACTTGTACAAATACACTGACTTTTATGTTTTACAGATCAATAACTGCGTAACTTATTTTTTCATTGACATTGCCTGGTGTATTTTTGTTACTAACTGCCTTCTGCAGCTTCCAATCCCTCATATAATGTCATTTGTAAAAATTATTTTAGCTGTTGTTGTTTTTGTACAATCGTTTACTGGATTGCTATATTTCAATCATATCAGTTTTTTTTCAGAAATTCCAAGGTAGACAACGAGCACACAATTCTTCTGAGTTCTTTTTCTGCGTATTCGATATGACTAGATTTATATTATACTTAAGTTGTTACGTTTAGAATTTTAAAGTTTCTTAAAGTTTCTGAAAGTTACTGGAGATTCGAAATTAGGACGTTTATGAACTAGTCAAGTCACCATTGTTGATCATAAACTGCGATTTGCTCCTGTTTACATTCCGTGTTCACATTCAAGTGAATTCAAGGTTTAATTGTTTGTTTAATTGAAAATATTATATATAAAATATTAGGTATATTGATTATTCTCTTCACACACAAGACATGTCCTTACGTGCTCATTCACCGTTCAGAAAATAGTTCATATTGTTGTTGTTTTTTTTTTTAAATATCTGTTAGGTGTTCTCTACAGGTCATGCGTATCCTTATTCTCAATTCGCGCGTTTTTTATAATGACTCACACACATGTATGTCAAAATCCTCAGATGGCACAGAGACTCCTGAAAACACTGAGTATGCCTGCTCGGTCTGAAAGTATTGTTAGTTCAACAACAGCTCGCGGGTAGACACTCTATCTATCTATCTATCTATCTATCTATCTATCTATCTATCTATCTATCTATCTATCTATCTATCTATCTATCTATCTATCTATCTATCTATCTATCTATCTATCTATCTATCTATCTATCTATCTATCTATCTATCTATCTATCTATCTATCTATCTATCTATCTATCTATCTATCTATCTATCTATCTATCTATCTATCTATCTATCTATCTATCTATCTATCTATCTATCTATCTATCTATCTATCTATCTATCTATCTATCTATCTATCTATCTATCTATCTATCTATCTATCTATCTATCTATCTATCTATCTATCTATCTATCTATCTATCTATCTATCTATCTATCTATCTATCTATCTATCTATCTATCTATCTATCTATCTATCTATCTATCTATCTATCTATCTATCTATCTATCTATCTATCTATCTATCTATCTATCTATCTATCTATCTATCTATCTATCTATCTATCTATCTATCTATCTATCTATCTATCTATCTATCTATCTATCTATCTATCTATCTATCTATCTATCTATCTATCTATCTATCTAATCTATCTAATCTATCTAATCTATCTAATCTATCTATCTAATCTATCTATCTAATCTATCTATCCAATCTATCTATCCAATCTATCTAATCTATCTAATCTATCTAATCTATCTAATCTATCTAATCTATCTTATCTATCTATCTATCTATACGATGTGGCCCTTGTTTGCCTTGCGGCGTCAGGGATGGAAGAGTTCTCTGGAGATGGCCTTCTTGCGCGCTGTTTGTAAGCTTGTTCTTATGGCTTCTTTGATTTCTGTGATCCATCTTTTACATGGTCTGCCTTTGACTTTATAACCGTTATGTCTATGTGTCATGGCCATTTGTGGGTAGACACAGCAGATGGAAATGGGTATCATATCTTCTGGTAAGGTAAATCCAAGCGTGATCTCATCACTTCATCATTCCGATACAATGACTAAGACGGACCTAATAGGCCAACAGCTAAATGGTATGATAGAGGGATCCCTTTGCTAATGTTTTCTCACATAATCTTGATATCCCACGTTACAGAACGTATCAAATGTTGTATTATAACACACAAAAATCGACATTTCGATTCAAAGGCCTTTACCATCGGGGAGTAATATTTTTTGGTTTAAATATGTGTGTTGCCAAATATTACTAAAACTTATTAAAATGTTTCAAATTTCGTCTGTCAGACTACAGTGTTGCTACAGTCATTACCTATTATCGACATTTTACACAAAAAATCAATCAATAATAATGAACTATCCAGATTTTATCTAGTTTTTTATTTAATCATTATTTTATAGATCTATCGGAAACATTACAAAACGATTATATTTTTTCTTCTAAATATCGTTGAGCGGGGCTGAGACTAGCGTTAGCGTAATCTTTGAAATAATTCTTCATACTGATGCAATCCAATCTCTTCTGCGATGTCCCTGAATGTATTTACTGGTGGATCTACCACGTCAAGCTGCAAGGGCTAGTTTTTTTCACAATTTCGAAAATCATTGTAAATCTACCGGATGTGGTTACATATGTACATATCTTCTTCTATGCTACATATATTATACAGAACGCGGTGTCCTCATCGCCATTGTAAACGTTTATCTTCTTAGTGCAAGTTATCCTGCTTCTTCAAGTGTAACATTTTAAAACCACTTGTGTCTATCAACGCCCTGTGGGATAACTTTTCTCTTTACTGGAACCTGAGTAATATTTGCTGATCATTGTAGCTTTTATGTACCTTGCACATTTTAAAATAGATTTGATGAGTCACTCTTTCTTCGTTCGGGTTCTTGTGAATGTAATAGTCTTATGCCCATGATATTCTTAGTACCGTTCTACGGTATTTCATTTCAACTTCTCACATGCTCTTCCCATTGCGGATATAAATAATAACATTGTATCATATCCTATTCAGAAAGTAGCCTGAATCCCAATGTTTTTGACTGTAGTGATTTTATAGGCAACATAAAACATTCAGTAGTATGCCATTGATTTCTGAACGGTCCAAATCAATGGCTAGGATTAAAGATCAGGGATTAAATAGCGGTGTTACTAAAAGTTTACATTTTGGTGGGCGCAGAAGAATGAGGGTCAACCAGCATAGGGCCGATACTGTCAGCAGAAGTGTAATGGCAGATACACTCAAGGAGAGATCGGATCAAGTATGGATGAGTCCAGTTTGCAGTTATGATGATCCGACGACTAACTAACTAACGGTCTGAAAGCATAATTACCTGCGGCGGTTTAGAACCCGCACCGTTGCCGTTACAGACGCACTATGTTACATACCGTCACAGAGCCGGACATTTTTAACAATATATTGCGGATATAATTTTCTTAAAACACACAACCAAACGTCTTCACTGGGAAAATAGTTGTTTCTTAATAGTTGCTGCTGTATTTTCCTGTTTGTTCGTGTATTTTTAATGCGTAATATTTTTGTAGAAAAATCACTAATATCTTTCTGATTTCTGCTGAGCAATACCCAGCAGTGTTTAGACGAGATATTCAACTCTGTTGACATTTTCAAGTTCTTAAATATCACAAATATTTATTTCATTACAAAAACAACAAACATAATCATGTCATAAAATTGTATATTTTTTTATTTCACATTTAACGTGCTGATCAAACGTGCGCCCACTTCAACGTTGTCTTTGCAATGTTTACTTCCTGTATAGGCCCTAACTTAATTTTATTTCCCAGAGGATGTCGATATATGACGTTAACATAAAGGTGGGAGAGGTGTGGAAAAAGTGTCTAAAGTTGTTGACAAAGTGGATAGGGTCAATAATTGTCAAGAAATTGTTGACGGAATTTATGGACAGCTCCTTACTGAGTGTTGTTACATCAGATTGCAGGAAGAATTTTAGCCGCTATAACAACAAACAATAGACGTCAACAATGCTGTTTATATAACAAATTAAATTTTTGGATTGAAAACATTTTTTTGAAAAATGTGACATTAATGATGCTGTTGTTTTTTGTCGTAATGTCGCAAAGCTTTTTGGAAAGGTGGGAGGGGGGAGGTTAGTTAGGTTGTTAAGTTGTTTCTCGTAATTAAACAGGTTAATCTTAAAATCTGTTAATAATACTGGGAGGGCATCAATAATCTGTGAGAAACTGTTGACGTGAGAAACTGTTGACGTGAGAAACTGTTAACGGACAGCGACTAACTGAGTATTTTTGTGGCAACCAGTTGCAGGAAGATGAACTGTAATTGTGATCATGATGATGACTTGTACCTGTGATAATGAAGAGGAACTGTACCTGTGACAATGAAGAGGAACTGTACTTCTGATAATGAAGATAACCTGTACCTCTGACAATGAAGAGGAACTGTACTTCTGATAATGAAGAGGAGCTGTACCTGTGACAATGAAGAGGAACTGTACCTGTGATAATGAAGATGACTTGTACCTGTGATAATGAAGAGCAACTGTACCTGTGATAATGAAGATGACATGTACCTGTGATAATGCAGATGAACTGTACTTGTGATAATGAGGATGACCTGTACCTGTGATAAAGAAGATGAACTGTACTTGTGATAATGGAAAGGAACTGTACCTGTTATAATGAAGATGTTCTGTACTTGTGATAATGACGATGAATTGTAACTGTGAAAATGAAGATGACCTGTACCGGTGATAAAGAAGATGAACTGTACTTGTGATAATGAAGATGAACTGTACTTGTGATAATGAAGAAGAACTGTATTTGTGATAATGAAGATCGTCTGTACCTGTGAAATGAAGATGAACTGTACCTGTGGTAATAAATGTCAACTTGTTATACTAGTCGTCAAGACGTATGTAATTAGCTGGTTTCTGCTTTATATTTTACCAACGACGGATGAAAATGCAGAATTAGCAACGATTTCAATCCGAATCTGTGATACCGACCTTCTAACTATTCCCTTATACTCAGTCTTCTTTACATGTTCTGAACTCCTCAAGATTATGGATGTTCTGAACTCCTCAAGATTATGGATTTTCTGAACTCCTCAAGATTTTGGATGTTCTGAACTCCTCATGATTATGAACGAGTTGAACTGTCACATTTTATGGCATATTTAAACAGTCTGAAGTGTCTCTTGTCTATCGTGGGCGCCGCGTAGCACAGTGGTTAGCAAATTGGCTTCGTATATGAGTGGTTCTGGGTTCATTCCCTAGTTGAAGCGGAAATGGTTTTCAGACCGCAACGGCTCCAGGATCGACCAAGCCTTAATTGTAAATATCAAAATATCGGAGGATATCCGACAAAATGTAAAGTGCCGCAGTAACCAGGTAAATAAGAGGTAAATACGGAGTTAATTATAAAAGTTAATGAATATAACTACCAATATACATAAATCAGAAATAACAATGGAACAAAGAACAAAGACAATTTTCAACGTGTCGGTCCTATTGGACCTTTGTCAAGAAACAAAAACCAATTGGTTATCGGATTAATCCGGGAAATAAAGACTGCGTGGGAGAGAAAATGGTTACCGCCCTCATATAGCAGAGCCACTGAAATGTGAGATTGCTAACATCTTTGCTATTATTTTTTCCCCTTTCCGTCCACGGCTAGTCGGTTTTGAAACATAAACATATATCGATCCAAAATACATTCAATGTTTGATTTCGACGAGTATTACTACTTTAGGGGGCGTGTGACAGACGTTCGAGCAAAGTAAATTACGTTGTATGTGTGTTTCTCGTAACTTCATCAGAAATCTGCAATATTTGATTTTGTATGTAATACTTTCGGACATACTCATTGCGGTTTATTGACACTTGAATTAATCGTTATTTGTCAGCTTGCGAAAATAAATGTAGCTTGAAATTTGGCAACTAACTCCATTTATTCAACATGTCTTGTGAAACGTATATTTATTTCGTTAGGTGCATATATATTTTCATTACAGCAAGGCAATATATGCTGCCTGAATAATTCCAAGTGGATTATTTTATCAGTTACGTTAATAAATTGATGAACTAGCAAATAATCGTTCTAATCTCTAATTCACCCTGTGACAAATTTGGTTTGGATTTGGAAATGTTCTACACTTTAGAACAGATACTGGCCAAAGCGGATAATTTTTCGTGCAGATCTTGATCAATAAAATGTTGTAGACAGATTGCAGTTTCTTCTGAGGTTTTTTAACAGTCCTGATAAGTAGTTGAATGTACTAGAAAAAAGATTAAAAGTGAAATGGTTATATCTTAGAAGTAATAACTGCACCATTCGTTCTGACACATCCGACATCAGCATGACTTCTACCACTGCAACATATATGATAAAACAACCAGCTCAACTCCCAAATCACTCGTATCTTATGAATTGTATGATAAACCAGAATAACCATTTCTTTTTTTTCTTTGCTCTACTTATGGAGTTTGTCAAGCGTGACCGACACACGCATATAAATATAATGACAACAATTTGTGTGAAAGTTAACCTTTTCAGTACCTTCACTGTATGGTAATCTCAGCACTTTCTAGAAATATATCAATTTTCCATATAAAACATTTACCACAAGTAATGTTCCAAACGCCGTTGGTCCGATATCGGGCATGTCATACGACACCAACAGAATACACCACCAATCTCTTGAATGGATACCTACAGGCAAGAGAGCAAGGGGTAGACCAAAAGAAACACTCAGAAGAACAATACTTAGAGAAAGTAAAACAACCAATATTCATACTATTCAAGAACTGCACAGAATATCTTTGAACAGACAGAATTGGAGAGATCTGACCTCTGCCCTATGCGCTAACTTCAGCGGAAACGGAAAATGAATGAATAAATGAATGTTCCAAACATTATTCCCAAATGTTTGTTATCAATATCATCACCGTTGTATTTACGTTCACGTGTCTTGTATGCTTCGGATTATATCATCTTGACGACTTTGTCAACTAGAGTACACACCACGCTACAAAGTCATGCAACGAGTTTTTCTCTTTAGAAATGATGTATGTGAAAAAATCATGACCTGTACAATCTTTCATATTGTGTCAGTAAACGTTTTCTTTGTTTTGAACTGTTTCTTCTTCATTCACTGCTTTACGTATTAACGTTTTGACAGAGAAATGTTCCAGATATCCATGTTAGCATTTGCAACTTCAGTAATGGTAGAAGTTTTCCTTGTTGTTCTGTGTCAATCACTATTTTGTTTCCTACATAAACATATTATCTTAAGCACGGTTAACAATATTGTTTGTTATAACACTTATTAATTCCGATTAGTTAATGAATATCAATTAACTAAATTCAATTACGTGTAACTTGTTCTCGTAATCTATACTATATGAGCAGCTATAAATCATCATGAGTGGAACTGTAAGTGTATATTATCAGTAATGATGTTATTACTATACGTATATAAAGAAATTAATGAAACAATCCAAAAAAATTACTTTCGTATTCGTATCAGGACACGCGGGTGTTGTGGGTAATGAGCAAGCGATACACTGGCGAGCATTGAAACAGTGTCATTAGATGCATCAATTGATAGATCTGAAATAGTTAATGGTTAAGGGATTTCATCTACCCAGAGTATGTTCAAAAATGTGAACGATGATCATTCTTACGACTGGGTGAGATAGTGTACAGATCGAAACATCTCGTAACGAGGAAAATAATAGATATACGAAAATACTGATTAGTGTCGAACTTTAACTCTCAATCACAACTTTGATGGATTTATTGAGACGGAGATTGTAGAACCAATGGACTTGTCCGGTGTGTGCCGGTGATAGCTTGCAGTCATAAAGGTATTTATTATAGACAAAGAAAAGATTTCGTAATAGCTGAGCGACAGAAGAAGCGAGCACATCAAGGAATAAATGAGTATAAATTGGCTAATGACGAGAAAGTAGACACGAGTTTGATGAACAGACAGAAGATTATAGCTGCGTGAGGAACGAGCGAGAATTCTATTAGCTTAATGCATTTCATATTAATTAAAATGTCCATATTTCCTGGTTTGACATGAATTGTTCTGGTGTAGCTGGGCTGTCCCTGCTGGTTTCAGTTCTATCCGATGTTGAAGTCAGTTGTGTTTTTCAAAAACGTTATATGATACGTGCAATTGTTTATGTTTGAATCAATACATCTACCCTTAAGCCATGGTCAATACGGTCATATGAACCATATTGTATCATCTTTTAAAGTTTTGCTTTCTGACTTTTCAAGTGATTTACATTGGTTGACGATGTAAACTTCGACATTATTTGTCACTAAGTGACAAATGAAAATCACGGAGAGATAAATATTCTGTTACTTTAAAATGATTATACCTCATGAGTCCGCAGACATTAGTTTACTGGGAAAAAGGGTATATTAGTTTCAAGAAAGAAGTTAACATTGGTTTCATGAAATTAGTACATAATAATTTCCGGAAATAAGTTTACATTCGTTTTAATTTAAACGTTTATTTTAGTTTCTTGAAAGAAGCTGATATTAATTTCATCAATAGAAGGTACTACTGCTAGTAGAACATAATTGAAAATAATACTCACGTGGAAGACAGGTAATGGAGTTTTACTGGATGACGACTAACACACTATCACTGACGGATGTCTACATGAATTAATATGGTATACACGACAAAACACAGAATATAATCATATAAATAACAATACACAGGACATAATCGACGTTTCGGCCCAAACGGCCTTTTTCAAGATACGCACATAACATACAAACATAAAAATAACACAAGTAGAAATGAATACAGCCCAACAAGCGTGTCCGAGTGAAATATTCACTACCATATTAATTCATGTAGACATCCGTCAGTGATGATAGTATGTCAGTCGTCATCCAGTAGAACTCCATTACCTG
>CM067322.1:30443968-30478258 GCA_034231615.1 Meghimatium bilineatum
AAACATATCACAATCATGAGATGTACCTGAAACATATCACAATCATGAGATGTACCTGAAACATATCACAATCATGAGATGTACCTGAAACATATCACAATCATGAGATGTACCTGAAACAAGTCTCAGTCCTTCTCTTTCTCAAGATCATGAAGAATAGCAGAATGTTGTTAGAAGAGTAGTATGTGATATATCATGGCTTACAACTAAGCTGCGATTTCTACGCCTTACGACATGACACATTCGACTTCAGCATGCCTTCTGCTTCTTTTTTTCCTATATAAGAAGAAGAAGCCGACTCCACCGTGACACCTCCTTTAGACACATCTCCGGACTTTCACGAAAGGCAGATAATGTTGCTATTTTTATCACCATTTCTGGCTTTTTTTTTTTAAATGCATTTCTTTCTTCCGTTCGATCCTGGGTATGAAGAAAGCTCAGAAAAAACCACCCAACTGTACATAGGAAGTAAGAGCTAATCGCTGACAATTCCTGGGGTTCTAAATCAATCTATCATCTTCCGTGTGGGTTAAATAAATTTAATAATGTAATGTGCTTATATATATATATATATATATATATATATATATATATATATATATATATATATTATATATATATATATATATATATATATATATATATATATATATATATATATATATAATGTTCAGTTTATAAATATTTCATATACACGATAGCTGTAGTTTCTGATGAGAGAATAATTCAGTATATGTTTATTAATCTCTAGAAACTCGTCTTCTGTGTGCATCTCGTCCGGCTATGTGATGGCGTGGTAGAGTGCGCGTTTGTGGCTGCTAAGGTACTGGGTTCAAATCGCGTCGTAGACAATTGTGTATCTGGGTTGTTCAGAAAGCAATGGCAAACTAGTGACGTATTTATTTATCCTAAAATTCCGCTACATCAATAAAATGTAAAATTGATGGCTGCATCCTGAATTGGACATGATACCAAAAGGTTGTTTTTTTATTGACCAAAGCTTTTTTTTTCTTTAAAATGGTGCGATATCAAATTATTGCAGTTATTCTTGCTTGAATGCCAGATTGGAGTGTGAAAATATATCCATTATTCTTGCGTGAATGCCAGATTGGAGTGTGAAAATATATCCATTATTCTTGCGTGAATAAACAGACTGGGATATTATGTTATCTTCATTATTTTATCGTGAACTCAGAATAGAATGTTGTGTTGTCTACATGATTCTTGTGTTGATCTTGTGTATGGCGCAAAATACCACTGCCGCTTGTACTATAAATGCATTCATAATCAGCATTACCACTTCTAATACTGTTTGATTATACTACTACTACTACTACTACTACTACTACCACTACCACTACCACTACTGTTACTACTACTACTACTACTACTGCAATTAACACAATCATTGTCATTCTACTATCACAACCGCTACATAAATGACTTACTCATAATACTACTGTTACTAATTCTACTACCACTACTACTATTACCACCACCACTAACACCACAACTACTACAATTACTACTACTACTGTTGCTACAATTATTACTATAACTACTACTACTATTACTACTATTACTACTATTACTACTACTATAAGATCTACTACTACTACTGCTACTACTACCACAATTGCAACTACTATTACTAATACTACTACCATTACTTCTTCTACTACAACTATTACTACTACTGCTACTACCACTAATACTACCACTACTATTACTACTACTAATACCACAACTACTACTACTGTTGCTACTACAGCGACAACGATTAGAATTATACAAAACAATACAAACTGACTCCATCGACGTTTTGTGATCACATATTATATGCCTACCGCATCTCAGCTCACACATCACCGCTTTTTCCTTATCTAGTGTTCTCTAAAAAATTACACAAATGATTTAAGACTTCCAATAATGGACATCTAATGATACTTCAGTTTTCATGCTCAAAATTGGCTTTAAATAATATTCTTCTTCTTCTTCTTCAGCGTTCATTCTCAAACTCCTGTTGGATCTCTCCTGTAGCAGTACTACTAGATCTCCAGCAGGATGCAGTCCAGAGAATGGAAATGCGTTGTGTCGCCGTTTTATTTGCGCCAATGGCCCGACACATCCGTCTTCGGCGGGTTAAATAATATTCAGGAAGCATAATTTGCACACCACATAAATAAATGAGTCAATGTGTCTTACATTACATCAAGCCGTGGCCGTTTCCAAATAAAGACCTTTAAACAGAAGTAATTAGGACCCCAATTCTTCACGTTTTTTTATTATTGTCATGTTCTTGGTTAGTCACTATTTATATTACACTATTTACATTAAAGATGTCACTCTAAAGATTGTCAAGAATATGGAGAATCATTAAATACAGATTACAAACAAGCACCACAGAAATTATACACGAAAATTAATAATATGAGAAGTCGGATCATGGAAGATAAATATGAACCAACCGAAATAATAAATAATGAAAATACAATTAATGACCAGAGGCGAATCATAAAAAGGTGGCAACAGTATTTTAAAGAATTACTAAATCTAAAAGATGGAGGGGACGACTACATACTAAACAATATAACGGAAGAGTTAGAATCAAACATATTTCTAGTAGGAATAGAAAATGCCATACAAACGGCTCCATCAAACACAACCCCAGGACCTGATAACATACAAGTCGAATTAATCAAAGCAGCGGCTGATATATAGATAAAATGGTTACATATGCTGTTTAATATACTTTGCAACACACAAGAAACGCCAGAAGACTGGAAAAAAGCTGTAATAATACCTATCTGGAAGAAAAAAGGCAGCAAAAGAGACTATACAAAGTACAGAGGTAGTTCATTTCTAAGTCATACTGGAAATATTTTCAATAGAACACTAGAGAGATTACAAGTATTCACAGAACCACAGCTTAACAAAACTCATATCGAATTCAATAAGAACAAGAGATGTACTTGTGCCATTTTTACACTCAAACAACTTGCACGAAAAAAAACAACTGAAAACAACAAAGAATTGTATATCGACCAAATAAATCATGCGACAGAGTAGACAGCAACAACTTTGGAAAATACTATCAAAATATGGGGTTTAGTAACACCTAATCAACTCGTTTGGAAGTAGTTACACACACAGTCAATGTGCAGTTAGACAGAGTTTTGAGCTTTCAGATAAATTTCATGTGTTGAATTCCATAAAAAGGATGTGTTCTATCCCCTCTTTATTCATCACATATATCGATCGCATATGTAAAATTGCCAACAATAATCAAGAAGACAACCTAAAGAACCTCCTGAACGAACCTCTTTTTACAGACGATCAAGAACTAATAGCAACAACAAAAGAACAACTACATCATATAAATAGACTCCACACAACATGTAATGACTTTAACATGAAGATAGACACAGAAAAAAACGAGGTAATGTCAATCGCAAAGACATAAAGAAACACTACTATTGTAATCGATAGCCGATAACTAAACAGGTGACAGAATTCATTTATCTTGGAAACATCATATCATTGAATGGGAAAAACACCAACGAAATCCAACATAGATGCAACAGCATACCAGATCATGGGGTAGATACTCCTATTTTGAAAAAGAAATATATGAGCATAAACACCAAAATTCCACTATATAAAACGATCATCATACCATCACTGTGCTACCAACGCCAAACATGGACACTAACATCATAACCACACAAAAAAACTTGTTACAACAGAAATGACTTGTCTACATATAATCTTCAGAGTAACAATAAACAGATACGAAATCATCAGAAGACTAACAAACACAAATCCAATCCTGGATTATATCAGAAGACAACAGATTAAGTGATTCTCACATGCTTCCAGACTATCATCGGTGTTTCTGAAAACATATTACTATATACACACGATGGACATACAGCCAGGGACATATCATGGAAACGATGAATTACAAATATAAAAGAGTCAACGAAAACAAACATATGAAGTCCATTTAGTGACATGGGAGTGAGTGGAATTGAAGTAAAACCCTATGTCACTTTTACGTCATGGTTCGAACTCCATTTAACTGTACTTCAGAATATCACTGCTATATGCAGATGTTTCCGTATGTGATCTTCTTCTAACTAAACCGTGGCAGATATTTACAACAATTTTTTGTAAATAGAGCTGTAATGTGAAAAACTACCCAAACTAAGACACGCAACATCAGTATATATTGCAGGTGGGATACAAAAATTTGAACAGCAATATTTTTACAACAACATAGTTATTAATTTGACACCCTATACTTGAGTCGAATGCCAAAAATAGCCAAGGCGACACCAAGTATATAAATAGTGACCAACCAAAAACACGACAGTAATCAAAAATGTAATCTATGTGATCCTAATTAATTCCGCGAACAGGTCTTCTGTATATGTCGACTATCTCGATTAAGCCATGAATATTTAGATACACAAGTTAAAAATGAGAATTATAAAATGCTACATCTATTCCATATTAATGTATGGCTCAGAAACATGGACACTAAATAAACAATTAGAAGACAAAATTCATGCCTTTGAGATGTGGGTATATAGAAGAATAGGAAGAACATCATGGAAAGAGAAGAAAACAAATAAAGAGGTGCTAAAAACACTTAATATGAAGAAAGAACTACTAAGAGAAATAAAGATCAGGCAAATAAAATACTCTGGACACATTAAAAGACATGACACCCTATTGAAGACCTTACTTGAGGGTAAAGTCAAAGGGAAGCGAGCAAGAGGTAGGCAGAGATACAAGTGGGAGAGTAACATTACACGATGGACAGGTTACAGTCTAGCAGAGTGCACCACCAAGACAAGAGACAGGAGATGTTGGAGATACGTTGCAGCCAACCTTCGTTGCGGAGACGGCACTTGATGATGATGATGATTTAGATACAAGTACATTCGACATGATATGAGATGTCACTGTAACTGTTGTAAACATTGCCAGGCGCTACCTTACAGTAAAAATGAGCTGTCTATAAGTAGAGATTAATTGATGAAAACTTGTCAAACCGTTTACAAAATTCTTGATTGCTTTGTGTATATAAACCAGTATAAATAGAAACCGAGTCATCTGCCAATTACAGTCCTGTAGACTCATGGGATATCATTTAAAAGCGACGCTGTTTCATTTTCTGGCGATTTTCATTGGTTATCAACATAAAGTAAACATTGAGAAATTAAATTAATGGAAAAAGTCAAAGAGAGTATCTTCTGAAAAATGAAAAAAGTCATCATAACTGTACAATCGACGATAGACTAATTAGAAAATGTGTATCTTCTTCTTCTTCAGCGCTCATTCTCAAACTCCCGCTGGATCTTCTCTTATAGTAAGACCATGGTCCTATTAGATTTCCAGCAGAATGTAGTCCAGAGAATGGAAATGCCCTGTGTCGCCGTTTTATTTGCGCCATTGGCCCGATACATTCGTCTTCGGCGGAGAAAATGTGTATAATGTAAGAGAACTCTCATCAATGTTTATTTACTACTAACTGTGATCGTGACATAGTAAATCAGGTAGCATATCCTTATATCTATAGCTCTGTAATATTATATCTCAAGTAATATTTATATTAAAAAGAATACGGAGTGGGGATACCAATGCTTGGAGTGAGAGTAGCACTGTTTAGAGTGGGGGTAGCACTTCATGACATGGAGATATCACTGCTTGGGATGGGGACGCCGCTGTTTTGTAGTGAAAATAGCACTGTCTGGAATGGAGGGTAGCACTGCTTGGAGTGGGGATAGTACTGCTTAGATTGGCGATAGCAGTGCTTGAAGTGGGGATAACACAGTTTTGAGTAGGGATAGCACTGCTTTAAGTGAAGCTAACTCTGCTTGGAGTAGGGATATCGCTGCTTGGGAGGATAGCATTGCTTGTTGTGAGGATAGCACTGATTGGAGTGTGGACAGTGCTGCTTGTAGCGGGGATAGCACTGTTTGAAGTGGAGATTACACTCTTTGAAGTGAGGATAGCACAGATTGAGGTTAAGATAGCACTGCTTGGAGTGTGGAGAGAACTGGTTGGAGTAGAGAACACTGCTTAGAGTGGGAGTGGCACTGCCTGGGAGAGTCATTGCTTGGAGCGGGGATAGCACTGCTTGAAGTGGAGATAACACTCTTTGGAGTGAGGATAGCACTGATTGGGGTGAAGATACCACTGTTTGGAGTGTGGAGAAAACTGGTTGGAGTGGAGATAACACTGCTTGGAGTGGGAGTGGCACTGCCAGGGAGGGTCACTGCTTGGAGTGGGAGTGGCACTGCCAGGGAGGGTCACTGCTTGGAGTGGAGATAACTTGCATGAAGTGGGAATAGTACTTCTTTGAAAGAACTGGGACGTTTACTGACTGGATCAATTAAACGCCTCACAAAAAATTGTGATAATTTGTTTCAACACGTGTCTCATGTAACTAAAGAAGAAGAAAAAACGCGCATGCCACATACACAGATAGCCAGAAAATTCTGGAACATGTTCGGATTAAACGAAGAACCGCAAGTCTCGGTGACAGGTTTCACCTCTCGATACCAGTCTCGTTGCTTAGGCTTCTTGTTGACGAGATTTCAATTCTCAGAACCGCAATCCCAGCACGCAACGTATTAGTTGGGTGTCTTTAGTATTCCCATCTCAACTTTGTTTTTCCAGACATGATATTATCCAAACTGAAATATATCACAGAGATTGAACTCAATCTCTTATCTTTCTTCATGTTTTAAACATTTTACCACTCTGGACTCAAACTCAATTCTTTTCGTCTTTTTTGTGCATTTCCTTGTAAAACATATGGCTGCTACTGTTGATTAAAAAGATTGTGGTGCCTGTCTTCTTCAGCTCTGCCGAAGAGCTCCCAACTTATTTAGCTTTCTCTTCTATTGTTCTTCGTTAAGTGTTTTTCTGCCTTCAATCTCGTTTTTTTTGTCCGTGGTGGTTTCAGTAAAACGCATGTTTCTTTTGTCATCGATCTTTCTGAGCGTGTGTTCTATCGATTTATATTTTTATATTTCAATTCTGGTTCCACAGCGGTATGATGTGCTTTTTTTTATTACCTCATAAAATATTAGAGCGAGTGCTTGAGTATTTATTTGTGTGGGGTGTTAGAGTGAAAGTTTGTCGTAGTGTGTGAATGCTTGAACCTTCTTCTTCCGTGTTCATTCTCAAAACTCATGCACCTTAACCGGATGTATTCCGGAGAATAGAAGGCGTTGTGTCATGGTTTACAGCTTGACTGTGATATTTGCTACTTTAGACCTGACATAGCTGACTATATAATAGTGTATGTGCCACTTTAACCCTCTATGGGATGGGAGGCAAACTCCACTCCTAAAATCTCCTTAGTCGCCTCTTACGACGTGCATTTTAGGTAACAGTCACACTACTCTTTGTTCCTCTTTCGGGTACGGTAACATACGGACGAATGTTTGAGTGAATTTTGAGTTAGTGTTTGAGTGGGTGTTTGACTTAACTACGATTGTATGAAGTTTTTTTTACAAGTCTTTGAGTGAGTGTACGATTGTGTAAGTGCATGAGTGAGTGTTGTACAAATGTGTTGTGTTGGAGTGAGAATATGCACGAGTGTGTAATGAGTGTTTGAATGTGTTATTGAATGAGTGTACGATTATGTGAGTGTTTGTGCAAGTGTGAGAATATTTGATTGAATGTATCTACTAGTGTGTGAGTGTTGAAGTATTTGCATTTATTAAAGAGTGTGTAAACGAATAAATCACATTTATGAATGAATTAAAATCAACAGGCATAAATGCACAAAACCTGCAATCCCTAGCAATTGACCGACATGCATGGAGAACTTTGACATCCGCCCTATGTGCCAAACTTGGCAAAAGAGGAACTGACTGACTGACTGACTGTAAGCGAATGTGTCTTTGAATGAATGTACAAGTGTTGGAGTGCTTGCGTGTTTGTACGAGTGTGTCATTGAATATGTGAATGCATCTTTGAATGAGTGTGTAAATGAGTGTCGGACTGATTAAGTAAGTGAGCAAGTGATTAAGCAAATGCGTCAGTGATTCAGGGAATGTGAGTACGAGTGCGTGACTATTCGTATGAGAATATGATTGTGTGAGTGCTTGAGTGTCCCAGCAAGTGTTTGAGTGATTGTTTGTACACGTGTATAAGTGAGTGTTTTGTGTTGTTTTGCCCAAGTGGTTGAGTGTGTGTTTGTATAAGTGTTTAAGTGTAAGAGTGAGTAGTATTAATGAGTGTTAAATTGAATGTGTTAGGAATACCTGAATGAGTGAGTGAGTGATGAGTGAGTATATGCGTGCGCGCATGCTGTACATTCTATTTGAATGTATAACTTCACACCCTGTGTTCCTTGTTCCGATTGTACACCATGGGTATCCAATTCATAAAATACACGTAAACCTGAAAACAAAAGTTGTCGTCTTCATTCATACAAGATTTTATTTCACCTATCACAATTTGCCGGTATGAAGAAAAAGGAATAAATAATTGAAGCAGTTTGAGGAAATTGAATTCACATTATTTCTCTGAGATTTGAACAATTTCGATCTGAATTCTCTGCATTGAACGAGGATTCAATTTATAGACAGCATGAATGTCGCAGTATATGTGTTACGAGAACGTGCAGAATAGTACAAAAGAGAAATATATATATATATATACTATTACATATGACGTTACTATGTTTGTATAGGTCAGATGCACTTGCGACAATCCTGAATGAAAACGAGGTATATTTTGATTGCAGGTGTCAAACAAAGTTATTTCCGCCTAACTGGCAGCTATGAAGCTATCAACTGTTTGTCTGTTTCATTTATATCAAATATAAATATAAAATAAACAATTACGACGTGACATTATTTTCGTTAACAGAGTGTTTCAACTTTTAGGCCTGAAGATGTGATACTATCTGGCAAATTAAGCCAAGACTAACATTATTAACCAGATACAATATAAAGTCGATGTAATTTGGCTGATTCATGCTTTTCATTTGGCTACTTGACTTCGTGTGTATGAGATTTATTGACTCCCTTGGTGCAACAATTCAAAGAATCCAATAATATTATATAAGAGGTTTGCAGATGTTGTTTGAAAACAGTGCAAATGTAAACTAAAAGATGAACAGATCTCACAAAAATAATAAGTAATGAAGTGCAAATATATTTTAAAGCTAGAAAATAAACTGCTAACGATATTTTATTTTTAATAAATAATGTATTTAAATCACTGGAATATGTTGCATTTATTCTCTTCTATCATTTATTTTTTTCTCGTTCTTCAGTTGAAGTCAAAAGCTGACATGAATTGTAATGCATATTTTCCATAAAACATACCCTGGCAAGTAGTCATGTGTGAGTGACCCTGGCAAGTAGTCATATGTGAGTGACCCTGGCAAGTACTCATGTGTGAGTGACCCTGGCAAGTACTCATGTGTGAGTGACCCTGGCGAGTAGTTACATGTGAGGACTATTGGCAAGTAGTCATGTGTGAGAACACTGGAAAGTAGTAACGTGTGATGGACCCTGGCAATTAGTCACGTGTGAGGGACCCTGGAAAGTAGTAACGTGTGAGGGAACCTGGCAACTAGTCATGTGTGAGGGACCCTGGCAAATAGTCGTGTGCGAGGGACCCTCGCAAGCAATCATGTCAGGGACTATATGTCTCTGTAATTCACAGAGGCTTGTTACCAGACCGACTGTAAAGGCACAAAGGTTATCACATCCCATTTCCATCTGCAGAAGGTCTTTTTCTGAATGTATTGTAACCTCTGTATGTGTATGTATGTACGTATGTATTACATACGTGAGTGCGTGTTTGTTTCTGGCTGTAGAAAGTTGTGCTTCGAGAGGTTTCTGTGCTGGTGTCTCAAGTATAAAAACACAATGACTTTGACGTGTTATGGATTTTCTTCTTCTTATTATTATTATTATTATTATTATTATTATTATTATTATTAAACTAAAATACAGTTAGTAAATGTAGACGGTAAAGGTTGTTAACTTGAAACGTTAACCCTAACTCTGAACGAAGCAAGGCAAATGCAGTTTGGAAAAATTTGAAGAATGGACAAAAGCAACTCAAGATATAATTAATAAGAATGTTACGTCCTGCTTCTAGAAGCTTTCCTCAATGATGACTTTAACGGATCCCTCTGGGCTATTCCAGGTTTTCTCTTAAAAGGTATCGATCTGGTCCATCCTTCGTAGCTACGCTGAAGAGCTGGGAAAGATTTAATTGAAAACTGATGTGGAGTTCACACACTTGGGTCACTAAGTATCAACAAAAATAATAACATAAATGATGGAAGGAGGGAAGAAACAGGATGTAATAACTGTAATAACTCCCTCTTTTCCAGTTATAACCTGAACTTGTTTTCTATTTTTATTGGTTTATTTTTGTGTGTCTTATATTGAACATGGATCATACAACGTGGAAAACTTTAACATCCGGTTAGAAAGTTCGCCTGATACTGAAATTGTTTTATTCTGAAGGTTTTTTCAATACCACGCAGACATGGCAGAAATCTATAAACTCGGGTGATGGATACATTGACAATAGTTGTACTATATCCATGCCTGTTCAGAGATGGCAGAAAAAAATAAACTCGGGTGATGGCAACATTGGAAAGGAATAAGCACTGTGTCAAATTTCTCCTACTTCTCCTTCATGGTCAGGGTAAAGGCATTTGACAATTTCTCTGTAACACTACGCTGCACCTGCTAAGAGCGGCTCTCTTCAATTGGTATTAATTTATTCCCCAATAATTTATATATGTTTGAGATACTTGTTTCCTAGAAGACCTCTTCTTTATTGTTCAGTAATTTTACATTCTATTACTCTCAACGTTTCGATTCCGTTGCCTTATAACGTCAACAAAAAGTAAGACCCTCCGACGACTAATGTGTCGGGACATTTCCACAAATAAACCGGCGACACGGCGCATTTCCATTATCAGGACTGAATTCTGCTGGAAATCGAGTAGGACCATGATCCTGCTACAAAGGAGATCCAGCGGGAGTTTGAGAATGAACGCTGAAGAAGAAGAAGAATGTCAACGATCACTGGCAGTCATCTCTGCGTATTGCATGTATATGCGGCCTTCTTTGCTTACAAAACTAAAATTCTTGTTAGACTAAATTAAGCGCTTATATAAACATATCTTCTTTGCTTACGAAACTAAAATTCTTGTTCGACTAAATTAAGCGCTTATATAAACATATCTTCTTTGCTTACGAAACTAAAATTCTTGTTAGACTAAATTAAGCGCTTATATAAACATATCTTCTTTGCTTACGAAACTAAAATTCTTGTTAGACTAAATTAAGCGCTTATATAAACATATCTTCTTTGCTTACGAAACTAAAATTCTTGTTACACTAAATTAAGCGCTTATATAAACATATCTTCTTTGCTTACGAAACTAAAATTCTTGTTACACTAAATTAAGCGCTTATATAAACATATAGCATGTGCTGTTATGCAACATTCCAGGTACGTGGGCGTGTATTTTGGATCCTTTTTTTTGAGCATGTGAAACGGTTAGTTAGTTAGTCGTCGGATCATCATCACTGCAAACTGAACACGTCCATAGTTGCTCCGATCTCTCCTTGAGTGTATCCGCCATTACACTTCTGCTGACAGTACCGGTCCTATACTGGTTGACCATCATTCTTCTGCGCCCTCCAAAATGTTCAACTCTAGCAACACCGCATTTCAATCCCTGATCTTTAATCCTAGCCATTGAAAAGGAATCATCATCCACATTAGTCTCACTCTCGCGTGTTATATCTCTTAAGGAATACAAAATGTCAGCGCGATCCATTGCCCCATCGCCGTGTGTCACAATCGCGCATGATGCCAGTTGATCTGCTCTTTCATTGCCTCGAACGTCTATATGTCCCGGCACGAAAATAAATGTAACCACTTTCAGGCTCGCCTTTCTCAAGGCCTCAATCTACTGTTCGCGAACGTGACCCACTTGTACTTTCTTAATCATACTCATAGAGTCACTCAAGATGCAGACCATCGTTACCTTCTGTGTGCATAGCCACTCAAATGCTCTAGTCACCGCCATAGTCTCCATGGTCATACTACTCGTAGTTACCGCAAAGGCACCACTCTCCTCCTTGATCGTTTTCCCTGCGCACTGAGCTGTGAAGGCTCAAGCACTGCGAACATGCTTAATCACAGATCCATTAGTATATATAATTTTATAATATAATTTTATATATAATTTATAAAATTTAATATTAGTATCAGTATATATAATTTTATATATAATTTATAATTTTATAATATAATTTTATATATAATATACACTGATGTCAAATGTTAGGAGCATCAAACGTAGTATATCGTGACTGGACACAAGGTAATTCAACTCAATCTAACTAGATCAAGTTATCAAACAGAATCAATGCTTCATAAGCTTTGATAATGTCGTAACATTCTGGTGGACGTTGTTACACCGAGGTTTATCCATGGCAACTAGTGGACAGCTCTCCCGCGAAGTTGCAAGGAACGTAAGATATATATTCAGACTTGATCATAGACTATAGTCTCTAATGGAAGGATGTATAAAACGTAATAAAAATGTTTTTGCGACCCTGCCATGAATCGAGGTTTCATAAATACTGATTAACTTCGAAGAGTAACACCGAGAATGACTTCTTAAGAAAAGCTACAGCATTCACGTATTAACACTAGTAGCATGTTTAACCCTCTCAGTTTCAGAGGTAGCGAGAGAGAGAGAGAGAGAGAGAGAGAGTCACTGAGTGAGGTAACAATTTGATGTTGTTGATACAATTTTGTTAATCACTTGAAAAACTAAGAATCACACACACTAATCGACGTTTCGCCCAAAATGTCTTATCAAGATTACATACACATATACATTACATGAATCAAAAAATGACGAGCAGGAGCGACACAGCTGACGTTCACATGGGCTAGTAAAACATCAAACGTACAACAAATTGATATTTTGCTAGGTCATCTGAACTCCATTTGTGTTGTTTCTGTCCAGTTTTAAAAATATATATATATGTGTATGTAATCTTGATTAAGATCCTTTGGTCGAAACGTCGATTTGTGTATGTGTGAATATGTGTGTTTCTAGTGATTAGCGAAATTTATTACCGTTTCAAGCTTTACCTGTTGGATTTCAGTTTTTTTTAGTGAGTACATATTATTGATTATGTGGACTTCATACTTTTGTCTTTTTGTTCCCCGTGTGTATTATATTATTTTTTTGGATAACATCCTATGGTCAAAACGTCGACTCAGTCTGGTTTGTGTAGTGTCAATCAGAGGTTCGTAGCCTTGTTTATTATCAGTGTCTTCTACTGGAACAATTTTTGTTCGATCCTGAACCCTCGAATCACATTACATTTTATTTTCATACAGATGAAAGGTCGTCAACATTCGCTAAAACTCTACACGACAGACTTCTCAAAGTTTATCAATAAATATCTTAATATGTTAGGTTCAAAATGATTACCTTTCTGCAGCCCCTTTCCCCCTTTACAATGCTTTTTCCGTCCACCCACCCCCGCCCCGGTCTACTTGGCCTACAAATCCGAGGGGGTGGGGGCATGTTGCGTGTATGTCCCACAGTGAGAGTCTTTATTGTAAATTACTTCGTGTTAATCAATCTGTTGGCGTACGTTAAAATGACATAATTTTATGTTCTCTATTTTTCGTCTGTTGGCATTTAATTTACAAGTCCAGCAAACTGAGAATGGACATTCAGCTATTTCTGTGGGGGGGGGGGGGGGGGGGGGGGTTAAAATGGGACAGGGGAAGCAATTATAGAACGTTACTGAAATTTCTTCGTGTACTCTACCGGTCAGATTGTGAACTAGGTTTATCGTGAGGACGATCGAATGAGTACCTCAGTGTGAGCCTTGGGTGTAGCGATGTTGACTCTAAAAGGGTTTCTATTTAAGTTTCAATTGCTAAGGATCACATGCTGTGTTACACATTTACCAGATGTTCACTACGTTCATCATTACCATCAGTTCAGCAAACTCAGAACTCTCATTCTGATGTTGCAAAACATGTTACTGTCAGCCACAATTACTCTTCATTTTATGCACTTTTCCTTTTTTTTTGTGCGTAGAAAAACAATTTTAATCCATTCTTGTCACAATGCCTTGTATATATCGTCATTTATATAGTCCTGCTGGCTCATGGGGATTCATCATTCTAAGTGTCTCAGCTGCCTTTTCCCGTAATTTTAATTGGTCCTTTTGTGTATAGCTTCTGTTGATTGCCGTTGCAAATCACGAAAAAAGCAAAATATATCACGTTAGAAGGATCATTTCCAATTTAGCCCACATGTCTTATATTACAATGGTCATGCAATACTTCTGTTTCTCGCTCGAAGAAACAAAAATTCTTAAATAAATAATGTGGTTGCGGGGTTAATATTTCTTCATATATGGTTATTATACATGTACTTGTGGTTTTATTTTTTGGGTTTTTTTTGTTTTTGTTTACTAGAGTTATGTTTCACGAATAACATATGGACACGTCACTGTCGTAGTGGTCAAACCGTTAGCTTAGTTCTCCTGAGGTCGTGGGTTCAAATTCCGCTCCTGAGGTTTTGTTTACAAAGTGGTTTTTTCCTGAGGCGTGATGGTATCGTTAATATGGAAGAAATATAGTCCTAAATGGAGGTAATCCCAGTACAATAAGTCAATTTTCTACCCTTTTTTCAACCTATATTTTCGTTTGAATCTCTTATTATATTCGTTCCGACACCATTAATTGTGACATGCCCTAAGTTAAATACATCAAAGACTACAAAATCAATATGTACTCACTGCAGTGAAACTGAAATCCAACAGGCAAAACTTGGTACAGGGCAACAAAGTTTTGATAAACTCTGGTCAACACACATAATAACACACACACAAATCGATGTTTCGACCAGAAAACCTTTATCAAGTACACATTCACAACATAATACGACGAGTAAGAACGGCACTATTCACATTCACATTTCAGAGATAAATAAACATGCCAGATGTCTTATCAATGAAGCACGTATATCGTAAGCTTGAAGATAACCAACTTTACGTTTTCTTTGCAAGCAAATAAAATATTTCTATGTATTACATTATGAAAGTTTCCATATATATTTGACAGCAAGAACAGAAAAAAGGAGTTGGAGGTGGGAATTGGTTTCTTTTATATACGAATAGTTGGTTCACTGATTTCCTCCGAAGCGATGATCCTATCGTTACCACAAAATGGTTGCTCAGGACGGAGGAACCGTATGGAAGTTTCTGTTTTAAAATTATGTATTTACTTTGTTTCACATGGAGTCAGACAGGGATGCGTGCTTTCACCAGACCTGTTCTCTTTATACAGAGAAAACATATTGCGTGCAATAGTAGATATCCCAGGAATATCAGTGGGAGGACATAACATAAATAATTTGAGATATGCGGATGACACTGTTCTGAATGCAAAAAGTGATGAAGACCTTCAAAATTTAATTAAAGTAGTAGTCACATAAAGTAAAGAGAAATGCCTCTTCCTAAATATCAAGAAAACAGAAGTAATGGTTATTTCAAAGAAACAAAATAACACACCTTGCAAGATCATAGTGAATGATATAGTATTAAAAACAGGTCCACCAATTCAAATATCTAGGTACAATGATTACAGCAGATGGAAGAAGTTCAACAGAAATAAGATGCAGAATAGGACAGGTAAAAACAACATTCAGAAAAATGAAAAGTATACTGTGTAATAAGATCTTGTCATTAGAGGTGAGAAAGAGAGTTCTGCAGTGCTATATAACCCCTATACTAACATATGGGTGCGAGTCTTGGACAATAAACAAACTGCAAAGTGGGAGATTGGAGGCAACAGAGATGTGGTTCTACAGAAGAATGCTGAGAATACCATGGACTGCCAGAAAAACTAATGTAGAGGTGTTGAAAGAGTTAAAGGCGAAACGGGCCTTAATCAACAATATAAGAAAAATGCAATCTTCTTATTTTGGCCACTTCATGAGACAGGCAGGTTTAGAGAACATAATCACAACATGCAAGATTGAAGGCACCAGAGACAGAGGGCGACAACGTGAGAAAATATTAGACAGTTTGACAACCTGGCACGGCAAGGAAACAACAACGACTTTGATACATAATACTGTGGACAGAGAGCTGTAGAGAGCCATGACCGCCTACGCCACCCGGCATGGCACCTGATGATGATTTACTTTGTGTTTTGTTTGTACCTATTTCAAATAGTTCCGAAATTGACTAGAGTGTCTTGTCTTTACTTGTATACCAATAGTTGGTTGTTGTGACGAATATTTATGGAAAATATCATTAATTACGAGCCATTAATTTTCTTATTAGTTTACAAAATATATATTAAGGATATGAGTGAGTGGTCCAACTGGTAATTTGAAACTTTTAATAGTAGTTAAAGAAGCAATAGGTTTCTGACACATTTTATGAGAATCAAATAACCATTATAATATAGGCCTACCAATGGTTTTGTAATCACATTGATATATATATTGTGATTACCTGTATGAAATATTAATAAATAATTGTTATAAAATAATATATTTCATCTGTGATTTTCACAGTTTGTCAATTTCTGTGTTTTTTTTTGTTTGTTGTTTTTTTGTTGTTTTTTGTTGCTTAATGCATCTGCAGGAAAGTACCTTCCAGAGATAGTGCATATCCACATATAATGTTATTAAATACAATTGTGAGGCTTTTGATAATAGCTATCAAATTTGGCAATAATGCATTTTTTTGTGAGTAATTTATAATTCTTCTTCTTCTGCGTTCGATCTCTGCTAACCAACGCGAAAGTTCGTGTGATTTCCGTCGGGGAGAATGAAGTACTTTGTGTTGCTAGTTTCACAGCAGAGCTGTGTTGTTTGCACCTCAGAAGACTCAGCACATGCAAGGCCCTGCACATCCGTTATCATCATGCTTTTAGTTCGGGTAGTTAGCTTTCCGAGTCTGTGAAAACCTTCCTATCTGCTTCCGGGCGATGAATGTGTATCGACTCTATGTCAGGACAGTTTTCCACCCACTGTGCAATTTGTACATTTTTTGTTTTCTTTTTTCTCAAACTTTCTCCCATACATAATTAATCAAATAATAGTATGTCCTTCTAACAATTGCATATTATTGTACTATCATGCCACTTACGCGTGATATATAATATGGAAGGATTCACTGAAAAATACAAAAGTTATCGAGTTCTAAACTTATTGATATTTAATGATTTAAAATTCACAGAAAGATAATTCCGTCCACACAAGGAAAATAATGATAGCGGAAAATATTGAAATCTTGAAGTGTCTCTATTATAGCTTTAATATTATTATTTTACTTGTTCACACAGCCGTGTAATTAACCTACTTACACTGTCACCTTCCTGATAAGGTTTTTTTTCAATTTTGTGCATTCAACCATGTCACACAGGGATTTAATGGGCTGCCCAAGATTACGTTAACACTTTTTGTCAATTTTTCATCCCATCACTTATCAAATAACAAGTCAAGAATTCAGGGTTAAATCATCACCGAGCTAGGTAAAGACCTCTGAACAGAAAGTAAACACGGCTTCATTCGTGACATTTTTATTATTATTGCCAATTTCGGTATTTATTTATATACTTGTAGCCGCATGCCAAAGAAATACACGACTAACCAACGAAAGTCACGGAAATAATACAAAATAAATTAGAATTTCAGGTTTACTTTCTGTTCAGAGATCATATAGTACTATCGGTGGTCACAAATCAATTCAAGATTTTTATTTGAAATATTTCCTAAATAATTATTACCCCTCTTTAAAAAAATTTTGTTAAAAAAAGAACGAAAAGACTGATTTTTTGTTTTCTTTTCTAATTTTTGATAAATTTTTCCAATTCAAGCAATTTAATTGGTTTATAAAAGCAGTCTTCTTGACGTCAACAATGGTCAAATATCTCACTCCCCTTGTCAACAACTGTCAAACATTTAGATTTCCGTCCCACCCATTCCCCCCCCCCCCACCATAAGTTTATGACGTAATTTATGGACAGCCCCTAACAAACTTGACAGCTGAAGGAAATAATCTTTCTTGGGGCCTGGTTCATCACCCATCAACATCACGGACTATCCTTGGACTACCCCATAATGCTGGAATGCGTGAGGTTACTCAGTGATTTTGATTGGCGGACGATTCAGTCCATGGCACAAAACATTTTGTTATCCGAACTATATCAAAATATTGCTTAATAGACAAATTAAATTGTATAAATTAGAAAACAAAAATAATATAAATAAGAAGGGAAATAATCAGTTTATTACAGGGCGAGGTGTCCCACACATTCCAACTGTTTAATATTAGTCTTGATTACATACATCTTCTCCACAGCATTAAAAGCCTCCCTTCACTCCTTAACAGGAAAACACGCAGTAATGAACGTTTTTCTGTGACGCGAAAATAAAAATAAAAACATGCAACATCTGCTGCCGAAAAATCGATCTGCGCACAACGAACTGAGAGCACACCCCTCCCCCGAGCACACCCCCCAGGGTTTTCCAGGGATGGGAGCTTCTCGAGCGTTGCCTGCAGATCAATGGATGCTGTATTGTAATCGCGTGTAGTAAAAGTTTGTTCCGTTAAATAATGTATGATTTGTTTCGTAAAAAATGTTGACACATATTACAGTAATGAACCAAAAAAATCATGCCGTTTTTATTTTAATTTTTCTAAAAGATATAGACCAACGTGTTTTATGTGAGGAATAAAAAAATTGACACAATCAAACAGAGTGCATGAATTCTTCATATAGCTGTTAACAAAATGTTGACGTAATTTATTGGCAACCCCGAACTCCCCTATCATCAGAGTGCTACAGCGACCAGACCTATGCCCGTAGATAAGGTTAGCCAATCAGAACAGGACCATTGGTACTATGAATGTAGCCAAAACGTTGGATAAAATCCCTTCCTTAACGATGTTCACAAAAAGGTTTCCTCATTTATCATCGCCCGTGTGTTGCCAGGGCCCGAAATGGAGCAAAGAATAGCAACACTGTTTACCTTCCACGCATGTCGTAAAAGGCGATTAAGTAGGTTATGGGATGGAGTTGGCTGTCCCGTTCCATATAGGGTCAGTGACCCAAAGCCATGCTGAAGTCGGATGTGTCAGGCCGAAAGTCGCAGATATCGCAGCAATACTGTACACCATGACACAACGCATTCCGTTCTCTGGACTACATCCTGCTAATCTGCAGGAGTTTGAGAACGAACGCAGAAGAAGAATTTATCATCAAAAAGAGTGAATAACACAAGAAAACGAGCACTTTTTTTTTAGGTAAAACCTCCCTGCTTACTGAAAACCTATCTACTGCCTTGACCAGGCCGCTTATTTATGTATTAGAAGTTTGAATATTTTGTCTGGCGTCATATATCCTTCTCATTTCCAGCTCTCAAATATGTGCATGTTCCTGGTAAACTTGACACTGCTTATAAGTCACATCTAAGCAAATCAACTCCGTGTTTTAGCAATATATAGACAGACAAGGGCGAAAACACCAGGATTTCACGTTTTAATTGTATTTGCTCAGTTGGTTACGGCAATATTTGCTTAGTACTCTCTCTCTCTCCTGTTATAGGGAATGAAGGAGGGGGTGTTTAACTAACAGCTAGAGGTAGACGTTTTTAGAACAAAGGTGACTTGTCGTTGAGGTGTCAATTCGGATTCGGATTTTATGCACGCGGAAAGGCGACAATTCCCGATCCAGAATGACCCATATGTTTTATTGACACTGAGGACAAATCAGAAACCTTTGAAAGTATACGAAGGCTCATAGTTCCCCCGTGTAGATAAAATCTCAGATAAGAGGGAACAATTTGTAGGGATAGTTAAACATGAGAGAAATTTTAGCAATATAAGTTACCTGCTTTGCAGATCATTTTAAACAGGAGACGAATAAGCTTTGACTGTTTGTGGGACCGGAATAAATTTCGGGTATGGGACCAAATAGTATTTATTTAAGTCTCTTGAAGCTCTAATTAGTTTTTTTTTAGCTCTGGGGCCAGTGCATATAGTACATTGCATCAGCCTGAGGAGGGGGGGGGAATGCCTTAGTGTGCCAGATTTCGTTCGCGTGCCATATTTTACACATCCCGATTTAAACAAATAATTTCTTCTTCAGCGTTCATTCTCAAACTCCCGCTGGATTTCTCTTGTAACAGGACAATTATCATACAAGATTTTCAGTTACATGTAGTCCGGAGAGTGGAAACGCGTTGTGTTGCCGTTTTATTTGCGATAATGACCCAACACATTCGTCTTCGGTGGGAACAAAAAATTTTAATTTGGGACAACTGAACTCACATTTGAAATATATCGTTTCTTCACTGTCTTAAATTATACAAGATTTTAGTTGTTCTCTTCTTGTAGTACAACATGAATAAGACATTTTCTGTCGCAGCGCACATTTTCTGTCTGCATATTCTACTTCTTTCACGTTCAGTTAGGGGTGCAAAGGGAACGCATTGCTCTAGGCGGACCCAGGGTAACCAAGATCCCAAATGTACCTCCACGCGGTGCAACCTGGAAACAGAAATACAGCAGCTGGAGCTGATTCTGGCCAAATCATTTGGGGATCGTGTCCGAGAATGTGGAGGTAGCAGAGGGAAAGAGATTTGACTGCACAAGAGACAGACAATATCTCCGACACCACCAGCATCACCACATATAGCGACACTGTCGACATACAGTGAAGCTAGTCAGTCCAGTCCGAACATTGGAGGGGCGGCCAGTGTAAATGCACGTAAAGGTAGATGCATGGCGAGAGACAAATAGATTTCATACCGAGTACAATGAAACAATGAAAGGGCAGAACAGCGCTAGAGGGCAGCGTGAACTGCAAATAGAAAGTGAAAAGTCCCTAGGAAAGGGGAACTACAATCTCCGTCAGCTCGAGACGAGCTTCTAGTTACCTGTGTTCCTTACAGGCAGAGACCCAGACTCATTCATTGGCGTTTAGTAAAGCAAGAAGACCTAATCCAACTCTACTGTCAAGGTTTCCTATACCGGAAGTACACTTGCAGAGAGAAAGGGTTCCGTACCCGATGGGCTCAGGCACAAAAGGGACAACGATTTAGCCCTGGCCCAACTCTACTGTCAGGTTTTCCTACACCGGAAATACACTTGAAGAGAGAAAGGGTTCAGTACCTGATGGGCTCAGGTGCTATTGGGACAAGGCAGCTCAGCTCGAGAACGCCTTGCTCTCAAACGCGTGGTGTGAGACTCGAACTTGGACAAGGGGTACACGATGTCGGTGATTGACACCTCGGCTAAGAGGGCGAAAGAGCCAGGGTCCAACTCCTCTGTTGAGTTCTTCCCCTAAGGAAGCAGGCTCACGGATGAGAAACGGTTCAGTACCCAATGCGCACAGGCACAGCACGCCCAATTACACGAGGCAAGTTCATAGACAGTGGAACACCTCGTGCGAGTCAGACGAGAGCAAAAATCGTCTGGGCGAAGACCACTACGCGTGCCTGGAGACAGATATAGAGGCTGTCACAGGCTAAGGGTAGCCCACCCGAATTGTCAAGGCATGCCGAAATCGGATGTGCTAGGCCTACAAGGCGCATAACGGTGGCACAACGTAATCACGCTCCCGGCGGAAACCGCACGGATATCCGTGATGGTTACAATGGAGCGAACGCAAAACAAACAAACAAACGTTCAGTTAGATCTATTATTTTGATTTTTCTGTGCAGTTTTTTAGTACAAATGATCAGACTAGTTTACAACACTGATATTTCTTTCGGCTGTTGACCTTATTTTTCGGTGCAGCTTTTAAGTACAAATGATTAGACTAATTTACAACAATGATATGTCTTTTGGACATTGACCTTATTTTTCAAGCACTTTCCTTTAACCATGAACTAACATTTTGCATAGATCAAATTATCAGAGAGAACACTAACATTACCAGAAATCACATCACTAGAGATAACACTAACATTACCAGAAATCACATCACTAGAGATAATACTAACATTACCAGAAATCACATCACCAGAGATAACACTAACATTACCAGAAATCACATCACCAGAGAGAACACTAACATTACCAGAAATCACAAGTAGTTATATAGGGATGACTTGATGCGTAGTGCTCACCAATGCTCACCATTAGATGGCTCAAAGAGGAAAGTATTGGTGAGCTGCTCACCATTGCTCACCATTGCTCACCATTGCTCACCATTTAGATGGTTCAAAGAAGAAAGTATTGACACACCAACACACCAGATTGTCAGCCAGTAGGATGGGGCGGCGCGAGATACCCCACCCCGGCCCGATCGGGGTCGCTCGGATCACCCCCACCGTTGGTGGGGGGCGCGCGGATACCGGTTCTTCCGCTGAAAATTGTCCACTGTGCTATTTAGCTATTATGTGTGGAGTATGTGTTAGAGAATTAAAATGTGTGTGTGTGGTGTGTGTGTGTGTGTATGGTGGGTGTCTGAAACGCCCCATTTTTCTCTGTGTTGGTGTGTTGAAAAAAAAAAAAAAAAAAAAAAAAAAAAAAAAAAAATTTTTCGCGTGCTTATCTCCCACCCTTTCCCCTCGTGTGTCGGTTCTTAACATGAAATGACTTTATCTGTTTAGTGGTCATAAGGTTTTCCATTTCCACTGAAACTTTTCAAATGTTTTTAGGTACAAGGTGATACATCAAGGTCAATATCAGTGAATTTTGTAACCTGTGATTCACCTTTAGACTGATAATTCAAGATAAAGAAAATGATACATACAGCAGCTGAACTTGTGTCGACCTCAACATTCTAATGCTTATCTCCCACCCTTTCCCCTCGTGTGTCGGTTCTTAACATGAAATGAATTTATCTGTTTAGTGGTCATAAGGTTTTTCCAATGAAACTTTTCCAGTGTTTTTTAGGTACAAGGTGATACATCAAGGTCAATATCAGTGAACTTTGTAACAATTTTTTAACCTGTGATTCACCTTTAGACTGATAATCCAAGATAAAGAAAATGACACATACATCAGCTGAACATGTGTCGACCTCAACATTCTAATTAAGAAACTTTTCCACACCAGAAATTTTGTCTCGTTCAGATTAGCGGACTATCGCACCCACATTTAAACCATGCGTTGTATTGGTTTATTTATAAAACAGGCCAATTTTTGTAACCTGTGCTTCACCTTTAGACTGATAATCCAAGATAAAGAAAATGACACATACATCAGCTGAACTTGTGTCGACCTCAACATTCTAATTAAGAAACTTTTCCACACCAGAAATTTTGTCTCGTTCAGATTAGCGGACTATCGCACCCACATTTAAACCAGGCGTTGTATTGGTTTATTTATAAAACATGCGTGTGTGGTGTCTAACGAATGGGCGTGAAATGGTATTTCCATAGAAACTTTTCCACACCAGAAATTTTGTCTCGTTCAGATTAGTGGACTATCGCACCCACATTTAAACCATGCGTTGTATTGGTTTATTTATAAAACAGGCGTGTGTGGTGTCTAATGAATGGCCGTGAAATGGTATTTCCATATAAATTAAACCAAGAAACAAACAATTCAACACGTTCAACGAAATATATGAAGAACCCGTTTAAATATATGCCTATGTAACAAGCTTTATATAAATACACATTGAAAATAAAACTACCAAAGCTATTTAACTTTAGCTGGTAGCATAACGATGGACTAGGCCAGGTAAGCCAAACATCTGCAAACCATTAAAACCCTCTGTATCGCAATTTAGTCCGTGGTCAGTACACGGAAGCCCAGCGGGTGCCAATTAACCAGATAAGCACGCTCACACTGAAAGTGGGCGCGCGTTTCTTTAAAACGAACGTTAAGACTATTTTCTCTCTCTCGCTCTCCCTCTCTCTCTCTTTCTCTCTCTCTCTCTTTACATATGTGGCACTTTATAAGCAGAGAACGTTTTCTGTTACTTATACAGCTTTTTTGTATTTAGAAACATATTTTTGTTAAAAAGTATATTATTAGTAATATTATAAATTATTATTATATACAAATAATTATTCGTATAATCACGTGTATTTTGAGATATTTGAACCTAGGAAAGAAAATATTCTTCTTCTGCTGGTGTAATCAAAGGTTCTTCCCTTGTGTGGTTATATTCAAGTGGGTCTCACATTGTAAAACATGAAGGGGGCTTTTAATGTTTTATATCTATTATGATGAGTTATTTGTTTAACAACGACAATTGATAATACTCATGTGCTCTTTCACATGTAGTTTAAAATTCGTTCGTTTTATATAAAAAGATAGTGCCATAAATAAATTTCAGTGGAAAAACCACAAAATACCCACTAAACAAATAAGGTCATAACATGTTAATACTCACCTACCATAACATTTTTTTCTATGCATATGACCAACGACTCGCGTATATATATATATATATATATATATATATATATATATATATATATATATATATATATATATATATATATATATATATATATATATATATATATATATATATATATATATATATTCTCTGGGCCGATGTAAGTAACTATGCAAACTAACAACCCGCTTCGCCCGTATGTATGTAACTACTCGAACTAACAACTGGGTTCTGATATTGTGAAACCATGGCCCCTTTAGCCACAACTACTAATAGGAAATAATATTTAACAACCACATTCCAGACTTCTACAATAAGTATACAATTATTTTTCCATATATTTCGTTGACATCATTATATTTTTGGGTTTTGTATAAAGTTATATAAAAACAGCATTTCACGATCGGTCGTTGGACACCACACACTCATGTTTTATAAATAAACCCGCACAATACATGTTTATTGTGCGGCAGAGATGGCACAAAATCTGAACGGGACAAAATAAAAATAAAAATGCCCTTCCACTGTTTGTAAACCCAGCTGTGGCCCTTCCACTGTTTGTAAACCCATCGGTATGTTATTCTGTTAGTAGCATGGGTGTTATTATACGGTTCAACGGTTTTTAATAACCAATATAGAAATGGACTTATTTACTATACCCATAATAGTTACCATACCTTTAAATAACACAGAGGAAAAGTGGTTTGGGTGCCTGAATTAACTTGACTAGCTTATGACCCCAACCACGATGGGGTTTCTAATGATATCTTGGTGTGTGTATAACCCTTGTATAAGTCGGTTCTGGGCTCAGCACGTTTTACATATAGAGATCGAAGGCTCCGTTCTTCTTGATCTGTGGATAACCTCGGAGTTCTGTACCTGCCGATAACTTGAACCTCTGTAGTTTATAGAAGGTTTCTTTGTAACAGGACAAAGCATATAGTACAACGAAACAGACAATACACATATACAAATATAACAATGATTAAACCCGAACCAGAAAAACGTGACAGACATATTTTTTCAGAGATATAAAACATATTTATTTATCATTCGCGTACATTTTCCAAAATAATTAAGAAAGAAAAAAAAAAAAAAAGGTTCATGTTATAATTTACTGTCCATAAAAAGGAGTCCCAGTTGGTTGTAGTAATCGTCTCTTGGTTGGTTTCTTCTTTTTCTGTTCTGGTTGGTTGTGGGTTGCTACAGGCGTCTCAGGTACATATGTGGGTTCGTAGTTGGGTGTGAGATACATTTCTAGATTACCAAAATACTGCTCTGTGGTTGTAGACATTTTGTTGGCTGTATTAGCAATTGTGTTTGAAGGCGGGGAGGTTGAATTGGGTTTTGTGCCAAAAACACCACACACTCTATCAAATTCTTTCAGAATGACCTCTTGAAGGTCTATGAGATCTACAAAAGCTTGACGACTCATTGTGATGCCGGTTCTAGTTGGATACTTTATATTTGCATCACCATAGTAGCGCCGAACATGGATAAGTGGTCTCTTGAATGATGTTACGGCTACAGCATTAACACCATCACCTAATGGTTTTATCATATCTTTGGCTCTGGAATAATAGGTAGTTGAGGAACTCATATTCCTAATTATTGAAATGACAGTACTTTTCTAACCTGGTAGTGCGTTGTGCTGTATTAGATAGTGAGAGTCTTATTTATATACAGGAGCACACACAACGCGGGGCGTGGGCACGTGCACGGTTGTCCGTGGTGATCTGATTGGTTACATCTGGTACATGCCGCATAGTTGACCCCACGCCAGTGTGACCTTTTTGGTGTTCTGCTTGGTCACAGCTGGTACATGACCCAAGGGTGACCCCACGCTGGTATTAACATTGCAAATAGGGCAAAAGCGACCAGCCTTGATATATGATGATAATAAATGGCTTGGGAACGATGATCCCAACACATTATGTTTGGTATCTAGGTCACATATGGTGTACGCATGATCTTTGGTTGTCTTAGCCCTGCTGTTTGTATATACAAGGATAACATTTTTAGTCTTTATTTTATTATTTCCCAATGTGTGACTGTGAAACGTGGAAATATAAGCGGCAGCGGCGCACCAAGCCCTTTTAACATTAATAGAGCAAGGAAAAATGGTGAGTTAGTCAACTTAATCATTGGGCTGACTTAAAGCTTTTTTGAAATGATGAGGTCTGTCTAAAGTGTAAGCCTGACTATTATTTCTTCCCTGGTCGTAGTGATCTATGATCTTACGCCTATGGCTGCTATCAAGCACGGGTGAAATGACCGGCTCAAGCCCCTTGACCCGCGTTCGAAACCGTTCACGGTCTAAGGCGTAATAACCCCTTGTACCAGGATGAGCTTCAACCACAAAAATATAACTAGTTATCAATTTACCCCCTGTAGCAAAATGAACCTGTAGAGTAAACAAAAGGAATATAGATTAGCTCGGATTGTTACAGTTATAGGTTATAGGTTACAGTACTTATAGGTTAGCACACTTAAGAAAAAAAAAAGTTTGCATTAGCTGTACGTGCATATTATTATACACTAGTTACGCCACCACGAATATAATCCTACCCTGTGTAGTGATATCATAGGAAGAAAAAGTACCACGACAAAATAATCTCTGTTCGGTAATGCTATTATTATTTTTTTCAAAGGTTAGCTTAAACACAATCAACTAAACCCCGATTACCACCTTACAACATCAACCAATATATATGTATACATACACATAATACCTTTCTACGACCCTGTTTGCTTTCAGTTCCTGAGACAGCGTGACAACGGGCGATGGTAGTGGTAGGATAATCATGCTCCCATTTAGCATTAATCTGACTAAGTGATGGTAAACATGCTTCTAGACTATTTGTCCCTGACTCGCCGGCTAGCTGAATGGTTTTTGTCTCTGATGATGGGTCTGATACGGCTTCATTTCTGGGTTTAAAGAGCGTGGCTAGCGTTAAAGACGAATTAAAGACAGAGCAGCTTATCGGGGCCATCGATATATCTTCATTGTCTGACCACCCATCACTGTCTTCATTACTACCAACGCCCTCAGTTGCCTCAGAAGCTGAACACCAAGAAAAAAGGCCCCCAAGTGGACATCTATCGATCTGCATTTTCACTGGCGACGTTGGTCGTATCGGTTTTTTTTTTTTTTGTTGTTGTTGGGATTTAAAAGGCACTAATGATGGAGAAGCCACACCTACCAGCTGCCTACGCGTAATGTTAGGGCCTATAAGAGTGAAGTGTATTATAGGGGTTGTGTACTACCTTCAACATTAACCACTACCAGTAATAATCTGCCGAACTAGCTAAACTCACCCGCACCACATAAACAACAGCTAAACATATAGGGTAGCTTGTTATGGGGTAGTACCTGAGCGATACGTAGTGAAAATTTTATTAATGTGTAACCTATACATAAAGGATGAAAAAAGGCTAACCTTCGTCATTGTCTTAAACATGCGCACCTCTGGGAATGACATCTCAGCACGGGCTATAAATACGAAAGCATATGATTCTGATACTAACAAACGAGCAAACACCTAGTTTTATATACGAACCAGCTACACCAAGCGACTGTATTGCACTATTGAAACACAACCGAATAGGCAATACAGGTTTGGTCCTGTGCACACACTCGGAGTAACCCATTCATCCCATTGGGTGATGTGTGTATATTTGTATTACCAAACATTTAAAAAAGCATACGTTATCGACACTTACTATTAGAAACTACTAGAACTTTGTCATTTTGAAGAATGACTTATGTAAGTAATGTTGTTAATATCTGAATAGGTTGTTTGTTATTCTAACAGGATTTTCGATCATAGTCTTGTTTTTGTCTCTTCTTCGGACACGCGTTAACGGGCACATTCTCTACCTTTTCTATGGTATTTTGATGTTAAATTTAATGTCTGCCATGTGTGAAATTCTATAGGGTCTTGGTGTTGGTCCGTTTTGGTAGTTGCCAGCATGTGGGTGTGGAAACAAGATGGTGTAAATGTGAATACATTTGTGTATGTTTTTTGGTGTGTATAGATACACTAACATCCCGGTGATATATTGGGGTCTTATTTATTACTATTGTTGTGGTCGTTGTTTATGTATATTGTTTGAGTTGTGTATGTATAGCCTGAATATGAGTTAGGGCTAACTATGTTAGGTATCTGCTTGGGAATTGGATTATTTACGCAGTCCATCTATTCTCCACAGACCAAGACGTCCACCAAAACCTACCGGTGTGTTCAATGCTTGAAACCATTTAGTCGCCTTTACACACTGCAAAGACATAAACAAGATCTTCACCTTAAAAAAAGACATAACTGTAATTTTTGTGTTAATGTTTACACAGACGCTTCAACATTAAGACAGCACAGGCAAAAGTGTCATACGCCCCAATTAGTAACAACGGATGGAACTTTTAACCCTAGCGAGGGGCATCATAGTAATTTAACACCAACCAAGAACATGATACTAGTTGATCCCCAGGTGGTCGACGCCTTGCTGTATAAAACAGCCTATAAACCACCTGATTCTTTAACTGATTCTATGGGTGAGTTGGACCAAGAAATGCGGGCGGTTTTAGTTCGTGGTGATTTAACCAATCACGAAAAATCTAGACTATACCAAAAAACATTACAACAGTATTTGAATCGACTCAGTCAATACAAAAACACACCTCTGAAGCTATTAGAAAGCACGCAGTGTTCGGTACCAAGTGCCTCAATACAGAAAGATGAAGAACCCACTGAGAAAATTCCAGAGAAAGTCGAAGTGATGCCTAAGACGCCACGGCTTCAACATAGGCGGGCATCTAAAAGAACAAAAAGTAAAACAAGGGCCAAAAGTCTGATTTGGGATAAGTGGTAGAAAAAATTGTAGAAGGCAACGCACCATTACACAACAAATTGTCAACTGTTTAAACAAATATGATACTTATATAACATTAATAAACAAAATAAAATAAAACCACAACGATGTTGTTGTATTTTATCTTTATTTGTGTATGTGTGTGTGTGTGTGACTATATGTAAAAAAAAAAGATTGCTCATAAACATAAAAAACTAGGTCGATTTCCCTCCTAGCACGGGATCCCGTGTAACACGGGGGTCTTTCATCATGTATCTACACGGGATCCAGCGCTACACGGGCCCGTGTAACACGAGATCCTGTTTTATCATCTTGGACCTACACGGGATCCCGTGTTACACGGGCCCGTGCAGCGATGGATCCCGTGTAGATACAGGATGAAAGACCCCGTGCTAGGAGGGAAATCGACCTAGTTTTTTATGTTTATGAGCAATCTTTTTTTTTTACATATAGTCACACACACACACATACACAAATAAAGATAAAATACAACAACATCGTTGTGGTTTTATTTTATTTTGTTTATTAATGTTATATAAGTATCATATTTGTTTAAACAGTTGACAATTTGTTGTGTAATGGTGCGTTGCCTTCTACAATTTTTTCTACCACTTATCCCAAATCAGACTTTTGGCCCTTGTTTTACTTTTTGTTCTTTTAGATGCCCGCCTATGTTGAAGCCGTGGCGTCTTAGGCATCACTTCGACTTTCTCTGGAATTTTCTCAGTGGGTTCTTCATCTTTCTGTATTGAGGCACTTGGTACCGAACACTGCGTGCTTTCTAATAGCTTCAGAGGTGTGTTTTTGTATTGACTGAGTCGATTCAAATACTGTTGTAATGTTTTTTGGTATAGTCTAGATTTTTCGTGATTGGTTAAATCACCACGAACTAAAACCGCCCGCATTTCTTGGTCCAACTCACCCATAGAATCAGTTAAAGAATCAGGTGGTTTATAGGCTGTTTTATACAGCAAGGCGTCGACCACCTGGGGATCAACTAGTATCATGTTCTTGGTTGGTGTTAAATTACTATGATGCCCCTCGCTAGGGTTAAAAGTTCCATCCGTTGTTACTAATTGGGGCGTATGACACTTTTGCCTGTGCTGTCTTAATGTTGAAGCGTCTGTGTAAACATTAACACAAAAATTACAGTTATGTCTTTTTTTAAGGTGAAGATCTTGTTTATGTCTTTGCAGTGTGTAAAGGCGACTAAATGGTTTCAAGCATTGAACACACCGGTAGGTTTTGGTGGACGTCTTGGTCTGTGGAGAATAGATGGACTGCGTAAATAATCCAATTCCCAAGCAGATACCTAACATAGTTAGCCCTAACTCATATTCAGGCTATACATACACAACTCAAACAATATACATAAACAACGACCACAACAATAGTAATAAATAAGACCCCAATATATCACCGGGATGTTAGTGTATCTATACACACCAAAAAACATACACAAATGTATTCACATTTACACCATCTTGTTTCCACACCCACATGCTGGCAACTACCAAAACGGACCAACACCAAGACCCTATAGAATTTCACACATGGCAGACATTAAATTTAACATCAAAATACCATAGAAAAGGTAGAGAATGTGCCCGTTAACGCGTGTCCGAAGAAGAGACAAAAACAAGACTATGATCGAAAATCCTGTTAGAATAACAAACAACCTATTCAGATATTAACAACATTACTTACATAAGTCATTCTTCAAAATGACAAAGTTCTAGTAGTTTCTAATAGTAAGTGTCGATAACGTATGCTTTTTTAAATGTTTGGTAATACAAATATACACACATCACCCAATGGGATGAATGGGTTACTCCGAGTGTGTGCACAGGACCAAACCTGTATTGCCTATTCGGTTGTGTTTCAATAGTGCAATACAGTCGCTTGGTGTAGCTGGTTCGTATATAAAACTAGGTGTTTGCTCGTTTGTTAGTATCAGAATCATATGCTTTCGTATTTATAGCCCGTGCTGAGATGTCATTCCCAGAGGTGCGCATGTTTAAGACAATGACGAAGGTTAGCCTTTTTTCATCCTTTATGTATAGGTTACACATTAATAAAATTTTCACTACGTATCGCTCAGGTACTACCCCATAACAAGCTACCCTATATGTTTAGCTGTTGTTTATGTGGTGCGGGTGAGTTTAGCTAGTTCGGCAGATTATTACTGGTAGTGGTTAATGTTGAAGGTAGTACACAACCCCTATAATACACTTCACTCTTATAGGCCCTAACATTACGCGTAGGCAGCTGGTAGGTGTGGCTTCTCCATCATTAGTGCCTTTTAAATCCCAACAACAACAAAAAAAAAAAAAACCGATACGACCAACGTCGCCAGTGAAAATGCAGATCGATAGATGTCCACTTGGGGGCCTTTTTTCTTGGTGTTCAGCTTCTGAGGCAACTGAGGGCGTTGGTAGTAATGAAGACAGTGATGGGTGGTCAGACAATGAAGATATATCGATGGCCCCGATAAGCTGCTCTGTCTTTAATTCGTCTTTAACGCTAGCCACGCTCTTTAAACCCAGAAATGAAGCCGTATCAGACCCATCATCAGAGACAAAAACCATTCAGCTAGCCGGCGAGTCAGGGACAAATAGTCTAGAAGCATGTTTACCATCACTTAGTCAGATTAATGCTAAATGGGAGCATGATTATCCTACCACTACCATCGCCCGTTGTCACGCTGTCTCAGGAACTGAAAGCAAACAGGGTCGTAGAAAGGTATTATGTGTATGTATACATATATATTGGTTGATGTTGTAAGGTGGTAATCGGGGTTTAGTTGATTGTGTTTAAGCTAACCTTTGAAAAAAATAATAATAGCATTACCGAACAGAGATTATTTTGTCGTGGTACTTTTTTCTTCCTATGATATCACTACACAGGGTAGGATTATATTCGTGGTGGCGTAACTAGTGTATAATAATATGCACGTACAGCTAATGCAAACTTTTTTTTTTTTCTTAAGTGTGCTAACCTATAAGTACTGTAACCTATAACCTATAACTGTAACAATCCGAGCTAATCTATATTCCTTTTGTTTACTCTACAGGTTCATTTTGCTACAGGGGGTAAATTGATAACTAGTTATATTTTTGTGGTTGAAGCTCATCCTGGTACAAGGGGTTATTACGCCTTAGACCGTGAACGGTTTCGAACGCGGGTCAAGGGGCTTGAGCCGGTCATTTCACCCGTGCTTGATAGCAGCCATAGGCGTAAGATCATAGATCACTACGACCAGGGAAGAAATAATAGTCAGGCTTACACTTTAGACAGACCTCATCATTTCAAAAAAGCTTTAAGTCAGCCCAATGATTAAGTTGACTAACTCACCATTTTTCCTTGCTCTATTAATGTTAAAAGGGCTTGGTGCGCCGCTGCCGCTTATATTTCCACGTTTCACAGTCACACATTGGGAAATAATAAAATAAAGACTAAAAATGTTATCCTTGTATATACAAACAGCAGGGCTAAGACAACCAAAGATCATGCGTACACCATATGTGACCTAGATACCAAACATAATGTGTTGGGATCATCGTTCCCAAGCCATTTATTATCATCATATATCAAGGCTGGTCGCTTTTGCCCTATTTGCAATGTTAATACCAGCGTGGGGTCACCCTTGGGTCATGTACCAGCTGTGACCAAGCAGAACACCAAAAAGGTCACACTGGCGTGGGGTCAACTATGCGGCATGTACCAGATGTAACCAATCAGATCACCACGGACAACCGTGCACGTGCCCACGCCCCGCGTTGTGTGTGCTCCTGTATATAAATAAGACTCTCACTATCTAATACAGCACAACGCACTACCAGGTTAGAAAAGTACTGTCATTTCAATAATTAGGAATATGAGTTCCTCAACTACCTATTATTCCAGAGCCAATGATATGATAAAACCATTAGGTGATGGTGTTAATGCTGTAGCCGTAACATCATTCAAGAGACCACTTATCCATGTTCGGCGCTACTATGGTGATGCAAATATAAAGTATCCAACTAGAACCGGCATCACAATGAGTCGTCAAGCTTTTGTAGATCTCATAGACCTTCAAGAGGTCATTCTGAAAGAATTTGATAGAGTGTGTGGTGTTTTTGGCACAAAACCCAATTCAACCTCCCCGCCTTCAAACACAATTGCTAATACAGCCAACAAAATGTCTACAACCACAGAGCAGTATTTTGGTAATCTAGAAATGTATCTCACACCAACTACGAACCCACATATGTACCTGAGACGCCTGTAGCAACCCACAACCAACCAGAACAGAAAAAGAAGAAACCAACCAAGAGACGATTACTACAACCAACTGGGACTCCTTTTTATGGACAGTAAATTATAACATGAACCTTTTTTTTTTTTTTTCTTTCTTAATTATTTTGGAAAATGTACGCGAATGATAAATAAATATGTTTTATATCTCTGAAAAAATATGTCTGTCACGTTTTTCTGGTTCGGGTTTAATCATTGTTATATTTGTATATGTGTATTGTCTGTTTCGTTGTACTATATGCTTTGTCCTGTTACAAGAAACCTTCTATAAACTACAGAGGTTCAAGTTATCGGCAGGTACAGAACTCCGAGGTTATCCACAGATCAAGAAGAACGGAGCCTTCGATCTCTATATGTAAAACGTGCTGAGCCCAGAACCGACTTATACAAGGGTTATACACACACCAAGATATCATTAGAAACCCCATCGTGGTTGGGGTCATAAGCTAGTCAAGTTAATTCAGGCACCCAAACCACTTTTCCTCTGTGTTATTTAAAGGTATGGTAACTATTATGGGTATAGTAAATAAGTCCATTTCTATATTGGTTATTAAAAACCGTTGAACCGTATAATAACACCCATGCTACTAACAGAATAACATACCGATGGGTTTACAAACAGTGGAAGGGCCACAGCTGGGTTTACAAACAGTGGAAGGGCATTTTTATTTTTATTTTGTCCCGTTC